>JAYMSP010000814.1:0-40788 GCA_036897095.1 Plantago elongata | reverse complement strand
TTGTAACTCTGTATGAATTCATATTTGCATTATTTGTTTCGAACATTTGAAATTAGTCATCGTATTTTTAATATGCGTATCGTTATTTTATCATATATCCAATTGATGCAAATGCATATCATCCTCTAACGGTACTTAAGAGCCCTCTTTTGTTTTCAAAAGCCCAACACTGTTGAATGTGCTAATCACGCATGTCAACATGTGCTTAGAGAGAAGATACGCAAAATTAGAGAAAACGAAAGAATTCTGGCACATTACGAATTTAGGCTTCAAGGCTTAAGATTGTGCGCATGGTTCCAATTTAGGCTTTGGTTTCTTAGTTATTTTTGTTTTTGTCTTCATTTTCATGTATGCAATACTCGTGCATTTTGTGTCGAAGTATCCTTCGTTAAAAAATTAGTTACAAGGTTTATATATCTAATATCCATGAATTTATATTATCAATTATGCCGATGATAATGTCAAAATATTTTTTGTTATTATTGGAGGAAAACTATTGAAATTGTCCTCAATAATCAAATTTGATAAACTGAATTAGTATTTACTCAAGAAAATGCACGAATATGGCCCATTCACTTTTTAAAAACGTTTTAGCCCAAGTTCCCCTGAAGTGGTGAATAAAAATAACAAGGGAGTTTCTATGGTGAAATAGTAATCGTACTACTTGTTAAAACGGGATAGTAGTCGTACTATCGTTAAAATTTATTTTCAACCATTAATTTTGAGTACGATTGTTCTAAATATGTGTGACAACTCAAAAATAATTGTACTAGCTAATTGTCAATTATACCCTTTATACATAATATAAAATTTTAATTTTTAGAATTTTATTTTCCATATAAAAATAAAATAATTATAAATAAAAAATAAAGAGTCCCTTTGGACATGTTTAAGATGAGGAAGAAAAAAAGCAACCCTATTAACCCTATTAATTTTTTAATCTAAAGTATATATACTTGGGGTAAATATAGTTGTCAAAAACGTCCTGAGCACATCAGATTTGTTGTGATCTTTATTGCTTGCAGTTTGAGTCCTAATCATCTTCTACTTCAATATTTACTCCAACTCCAACTCCAATCTTTGTTGACTTCGACTTGTAGATACTCTTGGATTCTTCTTCTGTGCATGACGCTCTATATATAATAACGGTGAACGTCTAAGTGATCATGAGAGTCCTACATTGAGTCTTGTTCTTATCCCAATCGGCTTCTTCTTCCTTTAGAAAACTTTAAGAGAAGTACAATCCTTCTTGTATTAGACTTGCAATGCTCCATGATTCTATGAGATCTTTTGTCCTAAAATATCTGCACACATATATATCCAAAGTTGTGAAAATAACTAGTGATTAGAATAAAGGTAAAAATTATAAACAGATTATATATATCAAGTGTGAGAATATGTCAAGTCGTAGGGTGTATCCAGTTTACCCAGTTAACTTGGTGAACAAAAGTTATGGGAGTGTGTCTTATTACACCCAAAAATCTCACACTTACAATCTCCCCTTAGTTTTTTCCTTTCTTCATATCACCTATAAACCTGTCAAAACAAGTGCACAATATATATACTATCTCCTCCTCAAGTCAACAGATTTCTCCCCCTTAATCAGAGCAATAGAGTTATTATAATTACACAAAAGTAACATAGAATCCTAGAATATAACAATCCAACATGCTCGCCATAACACGCACTGGTGTAGTCAATACACTCCATCAGTCCTACTCAGGAACATACTAGTCATAACACACCGGTGTGTTCAGTACACTCCAACATCCACTGGTGTAGTGAGTACGCTCCATCAGTCCTGCACTTGTTGATCAAGTGTACTGGTTCCACCATATCATCAACAAGACCTTAAAGATTAAGAACAAATATGGGAGAGTTGGTGGAGTTTCCTTTCACCTCAAAACCAACAAGATGATCAAACGCTTGTTAATCCATATCAATCGTCATTCCTTCCTTGAGCTTGTAGATCAACGAAGCTATTCACAGTCCTTGCCACTAGTGAGTTTCTTGATCACATTAGCCCTATCCATGTCGGTGGTGTCCTCGGTAACACCTGGTGTGTCCAGCATACCCTTCGGCATATCCGGTGTAACATTAAACAACTTCTTACACAGACACACTTCACCATAATCCGTAGAACGAAGAATCAACAAACTCCTCAGTTAGATCACAGTAGAACTCACATATAAGTTTGGGAGCAAAAGAACAAACTGATCCTAGCAACTAACGAGACTCCAGAAAATCAAAGACTCTATGAAGCTAAAATCGGACACATGGATATACTTCTCACACAATCTCTTTCCCTTTTGTAACTACCATGGTGGATGTCTCAAACACATCCTTTTTATCCTTGCCAAAAACATATGGTGTCTCCAGTATGCGTGTCTCCGTCACACCAGGTCGGGTAGCTACATCGTCCATAAGCTCATGGATCAGTGTTATAGGATCATTGAACACAAATTCCTTGAAAATCGTCTCAACATCAATGGATGTGTTATCAACAACATTCTTATCCTCACATGAGGGTATCTTGACCTTGGAAGATGTCATGGTTGTTTTTTCCCTTGCCTTTGCGCTGTTTTGGTCTTGGTGCAGTAGTTAGTGTATCCTCCACACCCTCTGTCTCAAAATCTATGGCAACATCAACTAGTGGTGTAGTGGGTACACCACCTGTATCAGTGGGTTTCTCAACTGTAGATGTAGTCTCTGGACCAGTGTCAATAATTGGGTCATCAGGTTGAATCTCAGTGGGTGTAGGCACTGTATCCGGTCGTCTTTTCCCGTTGCATCATCCACTAGTTTGTCCGGTTTCTGGGAGGAAGTACCACAATATCTTCACCGATACTTTCTAATTTAGGTGTCAAAGTCAATTTCTTCTTCTCATAACCCTTATCTTGTCTTGAATATATCCAAGATCTTCCAAGGTCTCCTTGTAATATCTAATCTCTTCCAACCGAATTAAATATGCATACGTGATCAACTAAAATCGTGGAATCAGTTAGGTTAGTGAATAAGGTAAAACATAATCTGAAATATGATGTGAAACATAATTCTGTCGACTCTGGTGTACTGGGTACACCAGAGTAAAGCACTGTCAAATCTGGTGTACTCGGGTTACCTGATTAGACCACTGAAAACTGCTTTTATATTCCATAGTGTATCTTGCGTGTTTCAGGTGCACCAAGATTGTCACTATAGAGAATACTCAAATTTACACTTCTCCCCCTTTTTGCATTACTTCACAAAACCTAAACCAAATGAGTTAGTGCAGATAAACATATACGAAACTCTCCCTCGAAGTAAGAAATATTTCTCCCCCTTAATTCAAGAATGAGCTTAGATATAAAACTAAGTCAAACACATAGAATGCACTCATTGCAGAACAACATATTCCAACATACTAAGATCATAAACATGAACTCAAACATCATTGGTATAACAAGATTAGAAGGCACAACTCATCACACTTCCCCTTTTTTGTGAGGAAGGTAAAATCATCATATCCTTCTTTCACTTATAGATCAATGATAAAAGACATACTCACTTATGCTATAAAATCATGCACATATCATTTTGTGAATAAATACAAAACATCATATCAGCTAACTGGAGTTCTAGCAACACCAATGTCGTAGCTACCAGTAGTGTATCGAGAACACCAGTCTTCAACACTTATATTTTTCTCCCCCTTTTTGTCTTTCTTCACAAAGCAAAGCTGAACAATGTTAGCAACATATGAACATGCATGAACAAAATCAAACTCCCCCTCAAAATTAGCAGAGAGTAAAAAAGCAAAAGCAAGTCACGAATAATCAATCCATCATGTTAAGATCTTTCTTGGATATTCATATGCAAACTCATCTCCCCCTTTTTGTGAAGAAAGATCAACAAGCATATATAGCATCAATGGTGAAGGGAGTGAGACTTAACAATCTGTAACTTGAGAAAACACGTGAGTAGAGAAGAAACCAGTATATACGAGACACGTAAGAAAGTAGGAGTGTAATTGAGGAGGATAAGGGATTGACAAAACACACTTCAATCCAAATGGCTAAAAATAAAATCTTGAGACACTTATCCAAAACTAATGCCAATCATTAGAAAATGTTTTTGGTAAAAGATTTTCACAATTAAACTGGAGATAATCCGTTAGAAAAAAGCCACTTATGGAGAATCTTAGCTAAATGTGAGATAATACGTTACAAGCTAGAAAAAAAAGACAAAATTATCTTGAAATTAAGCCAGGAACATGATTAAATAAGCCCAAAACACACACATACTCACGGATCTTTCTTTCAAACAATTTAGGAAGATTTAGGACTAAGAAGAAGTAGAAAACATAAACCAAAGCAAAATATCAGTCAACGCAACGTACTGGGTGTATTGGCAACACTCTACTCAACCCACAGTGTAATCACAACACAAAAGTATAGCAAATTCTCCACGTAAAAAATAAGAAGAGGAGGGGAAAAACGAGAGATAAGAGGGAAATAAGGGGACAAACATGTCACTGTCATAGAGTATAACCAGAAAAGAGTGTTGCGTGAACACGAACCACAAACCAATGTGGGCAAAACACAAAAGTAAGGCATAAACTCCACAAGAAAAAGAAGAAGGAGATTAAGGAAGAATGTAGGCAGCCCACACAAATAAGCATGGAGTTATCAGAACACAAGGACCACACCCGGACTTTTTATTAAACTCAACCTTGTCCAAACAGTAAATAAGAAACATAAAGTACAATGGTTGTATTATTATTATTATTATTATTATTATTATTATATTATTATTATTATTATTATTATTATTATTTATTTATTTATTTATTTATTTATTTATTTATTTTATTTTTATTTTTTTGCATTAGTGCGTAGGACAAGCGTTGAATGCAGGCAGTCGGAGCCCCATACACCCCAATAGTATCATAAGACTCTTTGAACAAAGCAGGTGTGCACATAGGACTGAATGCAGGCAACCGGAACTCCATACACCCCAGTATCCCAATGCATGCATATTATATGTCTCACCTTTATAGAAACTGCCTTAAGTAAGACATCCACACCGAATGTTGGCATCCGAAACTCCAAGCACCCCAGTATGAAAGCAGACTATATCTAGCAATTCCGAATGCATAACCACTAACATAAAAATAAAAGCATGTGAATAAGGAGAGGCTTTATTAGAACCGAATATGACCAACTATCAAAACCCACAACTCACAGGTGTGCTGCTCACACGAATATTTTTGTTTCATATAAAAGGAGGGAAGCCAAAGCAAAACGGTCAACCAAACACAAACAAAGTAGTAAGGTCACCACAAACACACTCCCCTGAAAACACTTATACAGTAACAAGAAGTCAAGAAGAAGAGAGAAAAAGTTTTTTTTTTATTTTATGAAAGGAGAATAACAAATACAAAAGGTGTGACCACAAAAGCAAGAAAAGAAAATGTAACCAACCACCATACTCAGCAAAGATAGATAGTAAGATCCCAACTCACAAACCACCACAAACAGTTCTGGTGTTATCCGGTGGTGTTTCAGAAACACCAGGTTTTTTTTTAATTTTTATTATATACAAAAACAGAACATAAGACCTTTCTAAATAATGTTATCTATCATGGTTTTGAGGTTTTACTTAACATAAGCCAATATACCGCATAACCAAACAAATAGAAGAAATCTCCACAGGCGAAATTTCTAACATTCAAATCTCCAGTCCAAATACGAAAATAAAAGTGAATAAACATAGGATCACATATCTATCTCAAAATTTACTTTAAAGAATGTGGAAGAAGTGTTCTTTGGTTAAGTGGGTATATGACATGCACACACATAACATATGATAGATGACAAGATGAAATAGGAAGAGGCATACCAATTAAGTTCGATGTAGAAGGGTTACTCATTATCTCAGCTGATAGCTCATGCCTAACTCGATCATCCGGTACAACATCATGTTCATCGGTTCCAAAGTGTGCGACTGACTTTGATGTTGAATTCCGTGTATCCACAACACTGGATTCTTGCTCTTCTTTGTCAAGCTGTGGTGCTGCATCCGGTGTACTTGCAACACTAGAAATAGCACAACGATTATGCACATTAAGTTCCTCTAGCCTCAGCTCATCCTTGCTCCATTCTTACCAATTCAAATATAATAATGTGCACTAGAAAGAATATGAACAAAACAGTAGTCATATGTAATAAATCTACAAGCACAAATATCAATTGATTTGATACATGTACAATGTATGATTTTCTTAGAATTGAAATAAGAAAAATCAAAATAATCTACCACATAAAGACTACTAAAATAAGGATTAACTTGATCCATTATATTAATACCAAATTCAAACACCAGTGCAATTTGTGCTTGGCTTTGATACCCATTGAAATAGCAAGCGGATCAAGATTTGGTACTAAACAAGCTAAACTTGAAGCGCAATGTATCGAGTACACCTAAAATTGTATAAAACAGTTTAGGGTGTAGTCGCCACACCATGCTCGACAATATTAAGCTCGACTATATATAAATCTAATCTGGAAACATAATCTCGAATTTAACAAAATATGCAGCGGAAATAACATGACAAAGAGATATAAGTTTCTAGCAGATTATATTTCTATAATTTACCGAGCCTCATGACGAAAATATCCACTATACGAATAATGAATACAAAGAACTACTCTAGATCTATTCTACGAATATATCTAGATGCAAAACATCTAAGCAAGTATAAGAATTAACTTTATCAATCTATCTATCAACCTCTTAAGTTTTAGATAGAAAAAGCTTAGAACAGTATGAGAAAGAAATTGTGAATTTAAGAATAAATAAACTCTCAATTTTTCTTGATTGATCGTCGTAGACTCCATTGATTTCTATATGTATCTTGATGAGCTCTTGGGGTGTATATAGTTGTCAAAAATATTTTGAGCACATCAGATTTGTTGTGATTTTTATTGCTTGCAATTTGAGTCCTAATCGTCTTCTACTTCAAGATTTACTCCAATTCAAACTACAATTCTTGTTGACTTCAACTTGTAGATACTCTTGGATTCTTCTTCAATGATGACACTCTATATATAATAGTGGTGAACGTCTATGTAAGCATGGGATTCCTACATTGAGTCTTGTTCTTATCCCAATCGACTTCTTCTTCCTTTAGGAACTTTAATTGAAGTATAATCCTTCTTGTATTAGACTTGCAATGCTCCATGATTCTATAAGATATTTTGTCCTAAAGTGTCTGCACACATATATATCCAAAACTGTACGAATAATTAGTGATTAGAATAAAGGTAAAAACTAACAGATATATATATCAAGTGTGAGAATCTGTCAAGTCATAGGGTGTATCCAGTACACTATATCTAGTATGTATCCGGTACATTGTATCTTGTACACTATATCCTGTGTACATCCACTTTTCTGGGAGCTCAAAAATCTCACACTTACACACATGAATTTGTTAATACTAATGATTATTGGTAGCTATTAGCAATCGAGAGAAAAATAGCTGCTATCAATCATGATGCCCCTTCTGAACATTTTCTGGAATAAAATTGCAATATGAGGCAGCAGTTAGCCAAATTTCCAGCTGTGCAAAGTGAAGAGTCATATAATCATAGGAACATGAGAAGATAAGGTCAAGGACTAATCATTGTCATCTGCAGATTGCATCAAGGGGCAAATAGTGAACTATGCAATTATCAACTACCAGAGAGTATGCGCGCGTTAAGGATTAGTGGTCTTCCATATTAGGCGTACCGTGAGATCTCACCATAAATCACATTATTAATGAACATGCTTGTAACCAAGCAAAGTCCAGCATGTTAATTATTGTTTAGAAGTAGTCTACCTCCAATTCAAGTACATGAAATGTAACAGAACTGGTTATTCAAGCTACAGGACGATGAATTAATTATTTGTCGAAGTATGGAAATTTCACAATTTGCTCTAAAGCTATCTACAGGTTCAAAAACATTGCAGGCATGGAACAAGGAGTTAGTGCGGGAGTATTGTGTGGAGGTAGACATGGAAATGGCCCGGCCGGGCTTTAGGAGGCCTCGTCCAGGCCCGATCATATTTGCATAAGCCCATGGCCCGGAGCGAGCCTAGAAAATGAGCCCAGTGTGGGCCGGGCTTGTAATTTTTGCTTTTTATTTTCTATATTGTTATCTATATGCATAAGTATTGATAAAATAGTTACATGTAGCCCTATTGTTGGAAGCACCAATATTTGTTGTTAAGACCCAATTTCAATTCTCAACTGTTTTATATTTATTTTAATAAATTTATCTTCATTTTAATAGAAAACAAGTAGAGTACAACATTCATTTATATATTATTTAATTTAATTCATTTCAAGATGATCATTCTTGTTAGTATACTATAATGTTAATCTAATATGTAACATAATTCACAATCATATAAGAATGAAATACACACACACACACACATATATATATATAAAAGTATATAAATGTAACAGTATATTATTAGATGAAGTTGATACAATGGACCGGGCTGGGCTTGCGGGCCTGAAAGTTAGTCCCAGGCCCAAATGTATGTCTAAGCCCGACCCTAAATAACCCACGGGCTGGTCAAATGGGCTTTGACCGGGCGGGGCTGAGAGAGGCCCGGACCAAGTAGCCCAATTGTCATCCCTATGTGGAGGAAGATGCACGCTTGATCTTCAGTATACCTTTATCGGAGTATCCATGACCTGACATGTTGGTTTGAACTGGTACAATTTCGGCTATATACATAGTGAGGGATGGGTACTACAAGGCGTGAAATTATGTAAAGCAAGAATAGGCTGGTCAACAAGGGATGGGGTCGGCATTGGGGATAGGGGAGAGTTGGGACTTCCTACGAAAGTCAAAACAACCTGGAAAAGTAAAGATTTGTTTTGAATTAATACGGTTTCGAACATGCCACCATTGGTGATACGTAGGGTTGTTAGTGATCCGACATGCCTGGTTTGTCAGGTAAGGGAGGGAACTTTGTTACATCGTCTGCAAGAGTGTCACTTTTCTCGTCAGGTTTGGACTTTGAGTGATATTCCGGTGATGATTGCGATGTCACTTCTTTGGGGCATATGGTATAATCGTAACCAATCTGTCATTGAGGGGTGTTCGACTAATGCTTTGAGTTGGTAAGGCATTTTCAGGCTCAATGAAAGTACATTTTAGAGAAGCGTGTTATGGAGGCTGCTATAGGCAAGGCACGAGGGGCAGTAAGTACTAAGTAGTTGGAAGTGGACGGACAGGGTTGAGAATGCGGGCGTGGAGAGGCACATGAGAGGAACAAGATGCTACTCGACCTCGGAGTCAACTACAATCTTGCCAGAAGAAGGTTATACGAGATTTAATGTGGATGTTGCCTTCTCGGTTGATGGTTCGAGGACAGGTATTGGGAATGTGGTTTGAATGCACGATGGCCTTTAGATCGACGTCAGGCGATGATAAATCAACCTTTGTCACCACAGAGTGTTGAAGCTTATGCATTCGTGCGGGCGGTGCATTGAGTTGTTTTAGAGGGTTGGGAGCGGATTCAAGTTTATACAAATTGCATTTCCTCAGTTTCTTCTTTAAAGTCTTTAGGTCATGAGTTTATTCAATATGTTGGTCCTATTTTGTTATGCATTAAGGTTTTAGCTGATTCTTCTTTTTTTTTTTTTTAGCTTAGATTATGTTATGCGGGACAAGAACAATTGTTAGCTCATAAACTTACACGTCACGCGGTTCGTTAGGTGCGGTGAACAGTTTGTGTTGATTCTTTTGATATTGCAACTATTTATGTTGTTCTAAAAAAAATGCATTGAAGATTTTTTTATGGTAGTTTAAAATTAATTTACAGTTGAAGTATGATCTTGTCGACTGTGCAAGAGCGTAAAATTTAAAAATCAAACAGTTTCTAAAGGACCGAGAGTTTATTTTAGTCCCACTCGACCGTATCCAACAAACTCAATTTAACTTACTTTGTTTTAATTTGCTCCTTTCGGAAGCTAAAGAGTAGAAATGACCATCATAATGCCATGTAATTTACCATAACAAACAAAAAGGTGGAGACAAAGCAAGATCTACTAAGCATCAAGATAACAACACATTAAGTTCAAGTGTAAGCTTGCCGTTTGCTAAACCTTTCAAAATAAAATCAAGAGTATCAATTAAGGTTCATTCAATTCTAGATACAACATGGTTATATATAAATTTCATACATGCACTTGAGCTATGATAAATAGAAGAAAAACTCAAATGAACCAAAACCTCAATCCTTTAAATCCCATCACATAACAGGCAACAGCTCCAGGCTACCATCCAACTGATAATGCCTTTACAACTTCCACCAAGGCTTCAACGTGGCTTTGATTTCAACAGTTTCGTACAAAGCTCCCCTGCTTCAACAACAAGATCAATAGCGTGCGATGTCATACTGTTTACACGAAGGAGGACGTGGAACGACCATTTCGATCCTTTCATGGTGGCGTTGGAGAAAGTGAGGCAAGAGGCAAATAATGAGAAAAACAGGCATCAATGGAACTCAAGGCCGTTTACTGCATCCAGGTCCGTGTCAGGATTCTCCCAGGACTGTGACACTAACACATGCAAGGGGGATAAATCTGGGGATATTAGCTCAGTCCAAAGCGATAGTACTGCAGGGCTGGTAGAGTTCAAGGGCTTGAAATACGCAAGATGGGTACGTTCTGAAATTAGAAGCATGGGTAAGGACCCGGTTGAGTTGCTTTCTGGGCAAATAGAGAGGCCTGAGAAAGTAAGGAACAGTTTTAGGAGAAGTTCAACAGTGAGAAGGATGGGTTTACTAAGGTAAAAATACACCAGTTGGAAGAGAAAACTACTAGCAAGAGTGAACAAGGCAAGCTAAGTATGAACAAATAAAGTCGAGCTATCAAACTTATCAATCATCCACTGGCTTTGGCTTGAACTTTATCAATAAGAACTATTCAGTAGTATATTATGTATAGTTCTCTTGTTGCCTTGCCTTGAGATTTCTGCCCTGCTTCATCAACTTCATTGTAGAGTAAAGTTAAGTCAATTGCATTTGGTTGTAAGGAATTCCATGCATTAAAAAGAATAATTGATCTTAGAACCGGCACCGGATTTATTTATACTGAAACAATATGGATGATCATATATATATATATAGGATTACAGCTGAATGTAAATTGTTTAAAATAACTTTCTCTATATAGCCCTTAATTAAGCAGTGCACGTACCTAAGTGTCAAGAGTAAACTAGCGTCCTTAGTTCAAAAATATTTTTAAAAATATAAAAAAGAAGATTTCACATTTTATTACATATAATATAAATAAAAAAATAAATAAAAATATTAAATGGTAGATTATGTGGTTCATATTTTTCACCATATTACGTATGTTTTTCATACTAATCAACACGGGTTGAAACTCTAACTATTTAAAAGATTATAAACAATGAAGTTAAAACTCTAACCGGCTAACTTAAATGACTAAAGTCCAAAAGTGAGTATATAACAATAATCCGTGTGCATAATTTTTGAATGTGTGTGACAATCAATGATACATGTTGTATCCTGGAGAAAAGGGGTTCAACATTTCAATCATAAGGTGTTAACTCGTCCTATTTCATTGTTTGTCGGCTATCAGAAGTTGTTTGTTCTTGGGACGTAAACAAAATACATTACTCTATAGAATGCTTGTTGAACTAATAAGGGACAGTGCTATATATATATATATATATATACATATATATATATATATATATATATATACACACATACTCCATAGAAGTGCTTGTGTTTTGCAGATGTAATGAAGGATCAGTCCAACTATATAAAGATGAAGTAGTTCAATGAGTTTTCATATGCTACTAGTACTGGACTAGTAGCTAGTCCAACTAAGTGCAAGATTTATCTGGGAGGAGTTGAGCAAGCTGAAGATCAATATTTTGCAAACTACTGGATTTGATCTGGGTGCTAGTAAGAAACTTATTGTGTTAATGTGCATGCCCTTGATTGATAGAATCATTGTAAGGATATACAGATTGTTGACTTATTGCAGGAAGAGTTGTACCTTTCATATTGTATCATATATTTTAATTTTTCATGTAAAACTACTGTCAAAATGTCTATGTTACTCGAAATGGAGGGAGTAGTTCTATCCTGAAAGGGGGTGAACGCATTTATTATGTTATAGCCCCTGCCGAGCATGAATTTATTTACTGCAATTTTAGAAGTATAATTAGATTAGAACTCTTTTAATAATACTTTTAAGTACTAACATTAAGGAGTTCTAACATCTTTACGTTGTATATTTACTTAAAAATGAATAGAATGTTTTCGAGAATTAATGCTTTTAATTAATAAGCATTGACCCGAGAGTCAAACTGAGTCCACCCATTTGATTTTTGTAAATTGTGAAGAATAATAGTTTCATCAGCAAGAACCCATAGTAGTAATAATTCTTGCTTCATAGTTCATACATTGAAAAAGGAACTCAGAAATGGGAGCAACAGCCTATGCAGGTCTTGTATCACTAATGAATGTAATAAGCAGGTACCAACATCCAACTTGTCCTGTTTCTTTTAACAAACTACAGATGCAAACTCTGCTGGACAAAGTTGGTGTACTGGTTGAGTTTCTTGAGCACTATTATCACCCCACCAAAGCAGGAAGCAAAGGATCAATAGAGGTTCTTGAGAGAAATATGATCAGTGCTGCTTATGCAGCTGAAGACACAATCGAATCCTCGTACGTGAATCGAGTTCTTCAGAGAGAAAGCCTTGACTTGTATCCAGATCTACATGAAGCAATACAGAGTATGGATCACATCATTCAACAAACTATATGTGTTGGAGTGAAGAAACATAAGAAGAACAACAAGCAGGTTCTGTTCTTTCTTCTTGCTTTTTTGTCTCTAGTCCAACCTTTTTTTTAATCAGTACTCATGCTTTGTAATTCAAAGTTTTAAGTAGCTAGGATAATTTATGACCATCTTGAGCAATGAGTTATGAGCATCTCCATATAAGCAGTGATGGGTGACAAATGTTGTATTATCTTCTTCGTAATTTGATCAAAAAGGCCATGATTAGTCTGCTTTTTCTTTGATTTTGAATGTGTAATAAGGAAATACATTGTCTTGATTGGTATGGAGAATTCTACCATTCCTAATGTGAATGTCCACTTTAGGATTTTTTTATTTTTTTTAGCTTAAAATGATCTTGTTGAAGGGGGCATTGTTTTCGATTTCGTTAGAATCATGATAGCTATTTAAACTATGTTAGATCTGTAGAGTTCAAACAGCTTACAAGATCATCTGTTGAAGAAGATCTAGCTACTACTCGATAAGTTTCCTATTTTGGTTTTCAGTTCATCTTTTTATTGAGGAAATACTTGATCTTTTGTAGGGAGAGTATGGAAGTAAGCTTAGAGATCCCACAGCTGATTTAATGTCAAGGCCTAAAGGAATTGTGGTGGGAATTGAGGGGCAGCTGAGCCATTTGATGGATCGGATCACAACACACAGTCCTAGTCGAAAACTCATCCCCACTGTTGGGATGGGGGGAATAGGCAAGACTACTCTAGCAAGAAACGTGTATGATCATCCATACATCGTTCGTTGTTTTGACACTAGAGCATGGGTAACAATATCTCAACATTATGTTGTGAAGGACATTCTTCTTGCTATCTTGCAGGATATTGATGCCTGTGGAAATGATCAAATGGATGATGAAGAGCTAGGAACACAATTGCACAAAGGTTTGTGGGGTAAAAAGTATCTCGTAATATTAGATGATATATGGAGTAAGGATGCATGGATTGCAATAATGAGGTTCTTTCCTGACAACAGCAACCAAAGTAGAATATTGTTAACCACTAGGCTCTGGGATGTTGCACACAGTATTAGCTCTTCCAATACCTATGAGATGAAGGTTTTGGATGAATATAAAAGCTTCGATTTGTTCTCTCAAACGGTTTATGGGGAAGAAGTCTTCCCTTCTGAATTGGAGAAACTCGGGAAGAATATAGCTCTGAGTTGCAAAGGTCTTCCGTTGGCGATACTGGCTATTGGTGGGCTCCTCAAACTGTCCCCAAAGACGTACGGATATTGGGCCTCAGTTGCAAAAAATGTCAGCTCGACGATCAGTACACAAGACGAGAGACAGTGCTTGGGGATATTGTCCTTGAGCTACAATCACTTGCCTGTTCATTTAAGATCATGTTTCCTTTACATGGCAGCTTTTGAAGAAGACGCTGTTATTGTGGTCTCTGATCTCATTAAGCTGTGGATTTCAGATGGAATTCTAAAACCGACTAAAGGTAGAATTCTTGAGGATGTTGCACAAGAGTATTTAGATAATCTTTTTGGTAGAAATCTTATAATGCGCCCACACAAGTCAAAGTGTGTTCCAACCTGCACTTTGCATGATTTACTGAGTGAATTTTGCTTGAGGGAAGCTCAACACGAGAAGTTCCTTCGCATAGTAAAGGAGGGCAGCCTCAACTCACCACAAACTCTAGAAAGTGAACGCCGTTTGGTTTATCATTCTTTTAGGCATGAACCTGTTAGTCCCTTGCCATCAATGCCACATGTTCGTTCAATCGTTGGTAGCTCCTGGAGTTCCCCGGAATCAGTCTCATGTTGCAGGTTGTTACGGGCATTGCATGATAAATTTGGCTTCAAACTGCCTTCAGATTTTGTACAGCTAGTTAATATCCGACGCCTCATTATATCCTCCTGTTCGGCTCTAAGCATGTTGCAACCTTCATTATCCTTATTCTGGAATCTCGAGAGCTTAAGTTTCGAGCGGATAGATGGGACATCAATTCTTCCATATGATATATGGGAACTTCCAAACCTCAGGGACCTGGAGTTATATCAGCAAGTAGCTTTGCCAAATCCAAGGGGTAGCCAGACAGTCCTTGCTGATCTACACAGAATTGATGGAAGTTTGGACTTCTATTGTACCGATGAGGTACTCAAACTAATCCCAAATTTAAAGGAGTTGAGAATTAGTTATGATTCAGATCCTATGCCAGTAGAGGATGATTCGAAAATGACAAGATGTTTTGCCAATCTGGCTTGTCTCCAAAAACTTGAAAAACTAGATGTTTCTTTCTGGTTCCTAATGGATAATCATGATCCGAAATGTGCTTTCAGTAAGCCAGAAAATCTCACTTTCTCTTCTAACCTCAGAATTTTGAAATTGGCTTGCTCTCAAATTCCATGGGAGAACATGACGGTCGTTGGTTCATTGCCTAATCTCGAAGAGCTCAATCTTGAATATAATGCATTTTGTGGCAATGAGTGGAACCCAATTGAAGGAGAGTTTGAGAAGCTAAAATCCTTGTCAATTTACGGCTGCGATCTAAATATCTGGGGAGCAGAGTGCTCACACTTCCCAAAACTCAAGTATTTGAAACTTGATGCATTGAACCTGAAACAGATCCCGTCAGACATAGGAGAAATATCGTCCCTCGAAACTATTGAGCTGAGAACCAGGGAGGTATGTGCTGTTATATCGGCAAAAGAGATCTTGGACGAACAGCACAGTCTGGGGAATGATGATCTTTTGGTTAAAGGTCGGTATTTGGGAGAGTTGGATGAGGATCTGAAGAGGGAGCTGGAGGAGTGGGCGGAGGCTGACAATAATTTCCGAATAAAATATAAGGTAAGTTTTACTCTCCAACAAAATATATATATCCTAGTTTACACTTTAAAATGATGATTTTTGGAATGTCACTTCTAATTAACTGTTCTGTTGTACATCAATTGGCACGGAGCACTACACGGACTGTAACAACGACAATTCGTTAACAGAACTTTGTACATATATGCTACACCAGCAACTTTTCCCTGGCTTGGAGCACTACTGCCTACTGGTATGGCTTTGGACTCATCTTGAGTGTTTCTTGTTCTGATGTTATGAATCTAGATCAGCTTGATGATATATATGTGGCTGGTGGGTTACAAATTTTGGCTTGAGTGTCATGCATTTTTGGACTTGATGCTATTGCCAAGTATGCTTGTGTATGTAATATACTCCCCAGTTAAACTGGACATATAGGTATACAATCAATATGGTCGGATCGATGCATCATGCATGTAATATGTACACGTTGTCATTTTGATGCAGAAAGATAATTTGATCAGAAGGAAAGCATGATTTTTCACTATATTTCAAATAGAGCTATCTCTATCTCTAATAATTCACAGCTTCTTCATATACCTCCACTTACAATTTGATGATAGTCTTATAACCTCACTGCTATGATTATCCATTATGTCGAACACCAACAATCTAGGACCTGAGTATAAAAGATACTGAAATCAATCTAAAGTTTTAAACATCTTCCCTCACGTTCGTACTAACAAGTTACAAATACACTTGATTTACACATGAGCCTTGATATACTTTGTATCTCTGGATTTGCAGACCAATTCTGAAAGGCTTCCCGCCGATAAAGAAACTGTGTCGGTAGACAATTAGAAGTTCATTTTCCCTTCAGTGGAGTCGAGCAATACTATGAAAATACACCTGATCGCCGTTTCTTGAGATTCCCTGCTGCTGCCTCGGGGTTGCCTTTCCTCATCATGGCTGTAAACTCTTCAAAGTTGATCCGACCATCCTGCAATTATGCGCTAGTTTTACATGATGCTTATGTTGTATGAAGCAAATTAATAGAACAGTAAGTTTCCTTCTTACATTATCACCATCAACTTCAGCAATGATTTCCTTTATGTCGTCATCATCATTCATGCCATAGTCCCGGAGAGCTTGTTCTAGCTCTTCTATAGTAATATACCTGACCAAATTAGAAAGTCCCTTGTGTTATGCCTAATCTTTTACAAATACTATCATAACCTGAGAGCTTCATTTCTTACCCGCTATTGTCTTTATCGAAGTATTGGAATGCTGTGTAAAGATGTTCTTCTCTGTCCATTCTGTTCATATGCATTGTTGCTGTAATGAATTCTTCATAGTCAATGGTCCCATTCCCATCAGCATCAGCCTGAAATTTTCAAAATTACAGATGAGATAAATTGGTGTTCTAAATTGACATAGAAATCTGTAGTTTTTATGTGGATTGAGTTTCTTTTGTTTAAGGAAAAGACTTGGAACTTACAGCTTCCATCAACTGCTTAACTTCAAATTCTGTAAGTTTTGTGCCTTGCTCAGACAATCCTTGCTTTAACTCCTCCAGCGTTATTGTTCCACTGTTATCGGTATCCATTCCTTTGAACATTTCTTTCAATCCCATGATTTCTTCCTCAGACAGGCAACCGGCAATAACCTGTTCATTCAAAAAAGTTAGAATGTGTGAAACTGTTTGTCCAAGCATGTTATGTTGTTGTTAAGCTATAAGTACCCTCAGGGCAACTTTCTTGAACTTGTTCATAGCTCTGAACTGTTTGAGCCTGCCCAGAACCGCATTGTCAAGTGGAGTATCAGGTGCTTCACCGTCCTCTTTGATCCATGGATGATCTTAAATCAAGAAATGACGTGTCAATATCATTCATCACATTACATTTAAAAAATGTTCCAACTTCTATATAAATAGTCAAGTCAATTTGCATATACAAATGCAGAAAAACACATTCAATGATGCAGTATTGACACATACTTAGCACGTCGAATGCTGACAGCCTTTGCTTGGGATCTGAATGCAACATCTTCCTAACAAGGTCTTTTGCTGCAGGAGAGATTGAAGGCCAGGGATCACCACTGAAATCGACATGTCCTTCTAAGATCGCATTGAATATTCCATGTTCGGATTCTGTTCCACGTTCCTCATATTAAATAAACCGTATTGAAGAAAGGGAATTTGGCATTATAAAATTTTCTGAGAGAAAATTATACCTGCCCAGAAAGGAGGAACACCACAGAGCAGAATGTACAGCATGACCCCGATACTCCAAATATCAACTTCTGGTCCGTATTTTCTCTTCAAGACCTCTGGAGCTATGTAATACGCACTGCCAACGATGTCCTTGAATTGATCTCCTGCCATACAAAAAATCAAACAAAACCGATGAATTGCAACATGTTCCCATGTTGGATTGGGGAGCCTGAGCCCTGAAGTACTGCTCATATCAAACCTTGTTTGTAAAACACAGAGAGACCGAAATCTGTAGCCTTGACAGGCGAATCCTCATCCTTATTCAACATCAAGAAATTCTCCGGCTTCAGATCCCTATGAATAACCCCCATGGAATGACATGTATGTACAATCTGCACGATCGTCCTGAGCAACGATGCAGCTGCACGCTCCGTGAAATGCCCCTTGGAAATAATCCGATCAAACAGTTCCCCTCCAGCGCAAAGCTCCATGACCAAATGCACCGAATGCTTATCCTCATACGCCCCTTTCAGCTCGACAATATTTTCCTGGCCTGCCAAATGGTGCATAATCTGCACCTCCCTCTTGACATCCTCGATATCCTCCTTGGTAGCCAGCTTCCTCTTCGCAATCGTCTTACACGCAAACTGTTCCCCTGTCTGCTTGTTAGTGCACAGGTGCGTGACCCCAAACTGGCCCCGCCCGAGCTCCTTTCCGATGGTGTAGGTCTGGCGCACGTCTTCCATAGGCCGTCCGAGGACAGGGCCAATGGGAGCACTCTTGCCAGGATTTGAAGAACGGGGCGGGGTGGCAGGGGGGATGGTGGTGGTTTCAGGTGTGGTCGTGGGGTCCTTTGTTGTTCCAACTTCACCTGCCGGGGTGGCCTCATCGGCAGCGCCGCTGGAGCAGCAATTACCCATTCGGATTCACGTCGTAGGCGGGGCCGGAAAGGGGAGATTGGAAGGGGTTTCTTGGCTTGAGGGTTGAGGACAACAAAGAAAGGCAGGTGGATTTATTTTCTTGGTTTAGGTTTGAGAGAATTAAGGCATGCATGAAATTAATTGGTGAGAAAGAAATAAGCTTTTTGAGTAATTTTTAGCTTTCTACTTTTAGACATATGGAAGGTTGGGAGGATTTTCGGAACGTACTGTAAATTGTAATGGTTGGCTAAAGATTATACTGATGATTGTACTAACGCTGCACATTGCAGTTAATTAATCACCCTTTTTCCAATTAAACATCAAATTACAAAACTTTATATGAGATTAGCCAACAAGCAAATTGACAAGCTTCTGACTATTTTTTCAATCACTTGAAAGCCATTTCAAGATTTCTCAAATGTAGTCCTGAAAATTAGCAACCAGCCAATCTGTTCTATAAATAATAAAATCATGGGACAGAGAACATTACAGACAACTTAGAAGTGAAAATGTATTCTCATAAACAGTTGGTTTAGTATGTAGGAATTGATGGATCCACTTTAACTGCATACTCATGAATCCCTCCGGAGATATTGAATACTTTCTTGAAGCCCTGTCAATCGAATTCGCATTCGTCAGAACATATATGAATACTGAGAAGTGGGAACAATACATGATTCAGAAGTGCTTGTGTATTTCACCATTAAAACTGATCAAGAGTAACTTAATACCAAGTGAAATGCCACAACGATGTCATTTTGAGGAGTTATGATGCTCGTGTAGAAGCTACACAATAGAACGATTCAATGATGTGTGTGACCAGTTTAATGCTGGCAGATAGATTGGACTCACCTGAGTCTGCAACCATTGTGCAACTTTTAATGATCGCCTACCGCTACGACACTGCATAAGATGAGACAGATTTCGATAGGGTTACATGCATCAACTAGATCAATGATTGAGAAGACTAGCGCTGGCATCATTTTTGTAAACTAGTTGCACATGACTAGACTACTTCAGAAAGCAATCAACATCACAGATGAAGGTTTCTTTGAACTTGGAAATTCATAATCTCATATTAATGAATTTCAATGAATGAATAACACATTTTGCTATACCAGAACATATGTATCCTTTTGAGGGTCAAGCTTTGTTGTAATAGATGGTGCCCATTGTCCAAACTGCTGTAGCGGAAAAACCTTGAAACCAGGCATTGAAGCTTTCTCCCTGTTTAAAAGAATGACAGGGTT
Source organism: Plantago elongata (assembly GCA_036897095.1). Taxonomy (NCBI): domain Eukaryota; kingdom Viridiplantae; phylum Streptophyta; class Magnoliopsida; order Lamiales; family Plantaginaceae; genus Plantago; species Plantago elongata. Next base: position 20,771 of record JAYMSP010000814.1, on the reverse strand, counting down.
TTACATCGCTGCGAATTTAATGTAGTAACAGATTATTATAAACCATAAAACAAACTGGGGCTATTGTACATGTACTGATTGATTCTGATGCATGCTGGATAAAGTAGCAGAATGAGAACAAAAGCACATACACTTCATCAGGCTCTCTAACGTCAATCAACTGTGCATCTTCGTGAAAATTTGTATCTTGCATTTTCTCATGAAGTTCAGCAGGTTGAATGTGTTCAAGAATCGGTTCCTCCCTGTGTAAGGAAAGAAGATATCCTAGTATAATTATCATTTTTCTCAGAGATTCTGTTTCAAATATACTCTTGAGTTACCTCTCGGAGAGAATTTGAATCAAGTGCCACCCAAATTCAGTCTTGCACCTTACAATTTTATTTACTGGTGCCCCAAACGCAGCCTCCTCGAATTCTGGTACCTGATACAAATTCACATGTGAGAATATATGAGAGGACTGATGGTGAGCGCACACATATGGAGTAATGTAATCTGCAGATGAACATTTATATGTCGAGAATGTGGTAAAAATAAAAATCAATTAGGATCGACGTAAGCTCATCATGTTTCCCAAGATGCTTATGTGGACCTTCTCAATTGAGATAATTCAGACTATACCATTTGGCCTTTCCTCACCCAGCCAAGCATCCCTCCTTCCTCTTTTGATGGGCAGATTGAGTATTCCGTAGCCAAGTTGCTCAAACCCTCTCCTGAACATAGTATGTAAGCCATCACAAACAATTAGCTGGGGAAAATCAAGAGGCAAGTGTGTTTAACATCTAGGCCTAACCTTCAGCAGCTCGTTTCTCCAACTCGAGCAAAAGTTTCTGGTCTTCTTCTTTCACAAGCAAATGCTGCACTAGTAACTCTCTGCTAGCCATCGTGCTAGCAGAGCTACTGAACGGAGCTGACAATGATACACACACATACCAGTATGACCTAAAGCTGACAACATTATCAATAGAAACAAAACCAAACAGCTAATACCAATTCAATTTCTGAAGTCTCAACACGTAAATTGAAATAAATCTCATCCATTTACAAATGAAAAACAGTTTATAAATCAATTGTATCATATAAGTCAGAGTTCAGTCGAGATTGGATTGTTGCATGGTATCCCGAGCCAAAGGTGGCCACTGACCAGTTAGCCGGTTTCTGTTCCAAACAAACTTATCCGGAAACGAACAGAGAAAAAAAGACTCTTAAATCAAGAAATAAGAAACAGCAGATTGATAAAAGTACGTTTGTAATGGTAATTGAAATGGTGTGAAGATTTCGAACCTTTAGGTATGAAGAGAATCCGGTTGAATCTGGAGCATGTAGCATGATAACTTCTTATGTGAAAACGAAACAGAGGTTCTTGTGAACAAGAGGGTAAATTTCTTAGACTGGTGACAGCATGAACCAAAGCTAGACGACGAGATGAAAAGGCCCTTATCATTGCTTTCACTCAATGAATTCTTCAAACTTTTTCTCGGATTTTTTCTTGATTTATCAGCAAAGGCTGAAACAGACTGGAGTAAGTATATAGAGGAAGAAGATAGGTTTCGAATCAACTTGCCATATATAAATTGCATGGAATTTTATATTTTTTACTCCGTAAAGAATTGCAATTTAATGTCTCTTGAGTATATTGGATTGGTTTAGCAATAGGGGTTGTAGGTTCGTAGATGTTTTAGATTTCAAGTGACAACGATTCATAGTTTATCTCTAGAACGAGGTTTGGCATGCGGGTTTCTTTTTCCGTTAGTGGTGGAGTTGGTAGTAAAAGATTTGGAGTGGTGTAGATAAGTGGAGTTGCTATAGAGAATTTGGAGAGGAGATTAATTGGTGCTTAACAACTATTCAATACAAGATCCAAGTTATGAAAGAACAAATGGCCAATACAAAGAGGACAATTTGGAATTTGATGTGCAAAAACTTAGCTTGTAAAAAGATCAACAGTCACTTCAAATCAATGCATGAACGAGGCATGTGAATCAATGACTTCTGTTTGAAAATTCACAAACATTTCCTTTACTCTAGATGTCGCGTACTGGTAGTTTCTACCAAATAATAACAATCCATCGCTTCAACATCGTCCAATGGGTTCCTCAGAGGTATACTAAACCTAAGTTTTACAATCAGCCAATTTGCTGTATGAAATCATGGTGGCGCCCTACAACAGGTAAGGAACATACTAGTGAAGCATGCTCAGAACTGTTGGATTGGATTGGTTTGGTTTGGTTGGGTTTAGTAAGTAGGAACGGATGGATCCACTTTTACTGCGTATTCGTGAATTCCTCCAGAAACGTTGAATATTTTCTTGAACCCCTGCCAATTGAAATTCACATCTGTCAGAACAGCACATGGATATATAAATAACACTGTCATATATACTTAAACAGAAAATGTAAGAAATGCAAGTGTAATCAGCCGTGGGTAGATCATCAATGCCCTTGTAAGTTGTAACAGAAATTCATCCAAAAACAGGTCAAACCAATTTTTACTAGATAGTGTGGAAGAAATGATTATAACCACAATGTCTAGTAAACCAAGTTTCCGTAAGAATTCCAGTGAGAATAGAAACAGCAATACAAGAGAAACCCATTCTCCAATTATATCTTCTAACATTATCTAGTCCAATGACTTGTTTCAAGTTTGTGAATTGCCCATTGCATGTTTTGAAAACCAATAGTTTTAATTCTAGAAAATATTAATGACAGTTCGAGAGTCAACACTGTTCCTGAAACTGTACACCCAAGGAAGTGAATGCTTGGACTCACCTGAGTCTGCAACCATTGTGCAACTTGCAATGATCGCATACCATGATGACACTGCATAGATGAGATACTTTTAGTACATAATAAACACATGGCAAAAGATAGAGAAAACTAGCATTATGAAGTAAAACATTGTAAAAAGACACCAGAAGGACTCAATGAACATGAAGTTATGACAAAGAACGGACATTTGTTAATATTCCATTAACTAGTAGCTCATATTACAAGTAAAAAAGATTTAAAAAAAAAAAAAAAGATTAAAAACAAAAACGAACCCATAGGTGATTTGTGAGTGGGAACTATAGATGAAAAATTAGATAAACTAATTTTAAGAAAGACACACTGTAACTTGTCTAGTACATGCTTTTGAGTCTAGTAAGTGCTTTTGAGTAAATTCCCGAAATTTACATCATTCAGAGGTTTACTCAACTACTTTAGCCAGGAGGATATTTCATTTTCATAATTAATTAGGAGTAGAGTATACATGCCATAACATATGTATCCTTCTGAGAGTCAAACTTCGTTGCAATATCTGGTGCCCATTTCCCAAACTGGCGAAGCGGAAGAACCTTGAAACCTGGCAATGAAGCTTTCTCCCTGTTTTAAACAAAGAGCGTGAAAATTAATGCCTACATCTTCCAATTGTAATGTAGTAACAGATTATTATAAATCATTATCGGAATGTTACATATGAAACAGTGCCAACAAATGCAAGATAGAACTGCACCATCTAATTAGCTATGGATTTGTAGTGGAAATTTAAACTAAATGAATGAGAAATATGCACATACACTTCATCAGGTTCTCTAACATCAATCAATTGTGCCTCTTCGAGAAAAGTTGGATCTTGCATTTTCTCATGAAGCTCAGCAGGTTCAATGTTTGCAAGAACCGATTCCTCCCTGTGTAAGAAAGGATAGAAATTATAGTAACAACAGATCCACTTATTTCAAAGACTAAGTTCCAGTTTTACTTTAATTACCTCTCAGCAAGAACTTGTAATAAATGCCACCCAAATTGAGTCTTGCACCTCACAACTTTGTTTAATGAAGCACCAAAAGCAGCCTCCTCAAATTCTGGAACCTGATAGATTGCATGTTTAGAAATAATTTTTTAAATGCAAATCTTGGCCACCTTACAGTTAACTGATTGGATGGATGTACACATACATCTCAAGGGGTAAGTATAAAATTATCATAGAAGTTATTAGGATAAATAGAAGTAAATAAACAGAAATCATACCATCTGGCCCTTCCTCACCCAACCAAGCATCCCACCTTCCTCTTTCGATGGGCAAATTGAGTATTCCAGGGCCAAGTCGCTCAAATCCTCACCTGACCATAAACAAGAAATCCACTAGATTAAATTTTGATACCTGCAGAAACTTAAGAGACCACAATAACAAAGCCAGCTAGGGGCTTCTAGAGCATACTGTGTCTAGAATTTGAGAATCACATTTAAGTAAAGTAGTAATAACTTAGTTTCTGATGTTACCGGAAGATTTCCAAAGCAGAAGAATATGGCATACTAAGGTGGTCTTTTAGGTTCTTTAATATGTCGTACAGGCTATAGACAATGAGTTGCTTCTATGGTGATCTATTTTCACCTGTTTAAGGCCTTGAACAGCCACTTTCCCTGCAAGATTACTCTATGTGCAATATGCGCACAGCGCACCCTCTCACTACCCCCTCATAGTTAGGGAGGACTCGACAAATTGGCTGTTAACGAGATGATAGAAACAGCAAGTCTGTAAGGGTGTGATGGTGTTACTTCTTCTAATTATCATCATTCTAATGAACTCGTTCTTACATCTATATTCCAATGTTCTCCAAAAGCTATACTTCTTCAGTTGGAACTTCACTAAAGGTGTTGGCATTTACAGCATTCATAAGCTAACCTTCAGAAGCTCGTTTCATCAGCTCCAGCAAAAGCTTCTGGTCACCTTCTTTGACGAGCAAATGCTGAACTAGTATTTCTCTGCCGGCAGTAGCACTAGCCCCGCTGCTAAATGAAGCTGAAATCCACATACAGTTAACTCTATCAGTTGAACCACACTACATGAAAACGATGAAACTAAGCAGCTGCTGCCATTTCAATTTCTCAACACAAACAAATAGCAGTCCTATAGTTTGGTTTTACAACAACTTGTTCACCCATTAAACAGAAAGGCGAGATAATAAAAACAGATTACTCCACTTTTAGATAAGAGCTAAAGATATACTACTACTAGCACATAATATAATACACTAACAAAAGGGAACCCCAATGAACAAAAACACAGTTAGACAGATTAAAATCAAATCTTGAACACCAAAAAGCAAAAAGACGAGATTTTTGGTAATACCAGTAGCCTTGGTCATGAAAGGAAGCTGTTTGAATGTGAAGCGAGGAGGTGGATAAGTATGGCGATGAAGAGGAAGAGAGCGAGTGAATCTTTGGTGAAAAAGACGAGATTTTTGGGGCAAGAAAGTGAGATTAGTGAGAGCAGGGATAAAAGCCACAATGGGAGGGAGATGATGGGGTGTACAACAAGCCCTTATCATAGCTTTCTTTCTTCTTTCAAGGAATTCAACTCTTCTGAGTTTATTCCAGGTTACTCAGATTTCTTGATTGATTGGTTTTCAGTTTTCTAGTAAGAACAAGAGTTCAACTTCATTGTTGTGGTACATAATTTGTCCTTTGCCGGCCCAGTAAAAAATGGAGGGTTTTTCGTCTTGTAATTTTTCACATCTTCACTATGTTGCGAGATTTTCGCGTCAGTTCGTTTTAATTATAGTAAATTCATAAATAATAATTAAATTTTAATTTTATTATTTTAATTTATACTTAGTTTGTCAAACACAATCTATGAGTTCTCTAAATTAAAACGTAAATTGAATTCTCAGCCGATAAAACAAAATGCCAAATTTAATAGATAAGCAATATAGTTTTCATTCTTATCGGTGCACATGCATTAACCATAATAAAAACAATCAATCATACTAACATATGATTATTGTTAATGATTATCTTAATTTCATACTTAGAACGTTTTCAGTGACGTTTGAGGACCTAACTTATCTAACGTTTAAATGCAGATTCCATGAAAAGCTCAGCTGCTTTCTGGATGTTCTCTTCACGCATGCGCTTGAGCTGGTCGCGTAGCTCTTGAACGCGCTTCTTGAGCTTCTCCACTTCAGCCAAGTACTTGAAATGTTCGAACATTGCCAAAGCCTCACTTTTGGATGGCCACACCAACGGCTCTAGCTCGCCTGGTTTATAGATCACAATGCACGCGATAATTCCAAAGAGGAAACTTATGTCTTTCATCTCTTTTATAAGAGCTTTCGACCTTTCTTCAAACTCTGTAGTGCTTTTCACCTTGTTTTGAAAGCAAGGAAGGCTCCTTTTTTTCCCAAACATTCTTTTTACTTTCTTTTCTCTTGATTGATGAGTTGATACATGATATGACGATTGAGAATGCAACCGGTATATATACACACCAACGTAATGGGATGTGAATCTAAAACTGTTCTAATTAGCTGTCAAATTGATTATACTTCAATGTTCATTGCCACTTGTCTACTCTATTTGTAAATGCTTTATCGTACTTTACTATTTTTCTATAATAGGATCCTGCATTATATTTCATTCCTCTAATTTTATGCCATACTTATCTTTTAGAATGAACCGTTGGTGTCATAACATGTGGTTGGTGGACAATGCTTCATTATTTTCAAAATAATTATTCATCTCATAGTAAGGCTCTGTTATCTTCACCTGGACAACAAAAAACTAAACAAATTTATAGTATAAAAAATTAATAAATTTAAATTGAACCGGACTAAATTTAAACTAATGAATTTTCAGAAATGAAAACCTCCTAAATTCCTATATATTCCTACTATGTTTATAGTATTTAATAATTTCTCTAAATACGGCATCTTAAGATGCTTTATGATTTATACTCCTATATCATAAAGTATAGATACAAAAGTGTGGTCGAGCAGAAACGTGGCATATAAAGCACCACCTGTCAGAATTCTCTCGACCCTTTGGTGAATCACCATCATCATCTTCTTCAAAATTCAATCCAATTTTTCATCACTTTGCTGCTCACGAATAACTGTTTCAAGCTCATCACATCATGATTCAGGTACTTTCCCACTTCCAATTTTATTCATTTCCTTCATTATCGCTTATATTTGTTGAATTCACATTTGCTCAATTTCTGCTGCTGCTGCTTTTCGTTGCCAATTATTGCTTTGCTTTACAGATAATTAATTAGGTATTGCTTGTTTTTTTTGCATATTTGCTCGCCGTAATTACTGTGTTTATCTGAAGAAAATAGGCTGACTTTTCTTAAATTGTGTTGTTAATTGTTATATTCATGAATTTAATAATTTTTGCTGTTCTGCTTCTTGTTTTGATTGGGTGGAATTAGGTTTGGCTTATTTGGGGACAAAAGCAAGCATTTTTCTTTATAATTGTTGAAAATTGTTGAAAATGTAACATTAGTGATAAGAAATTATATGTTATCAACTTATCATCATTAAGTGGAATTAAAAACCCACCTTTGGAAAGGAAGTGAATGGGAATTACTTGAGCTGATACAAGAATTAAGTATCTACACGCACATTTTATGTTTAGATTATGAGATGGTTCCTTGTATTCCACTCAACTCATACTGGTTCTTTGTAGCAAGAGTCCTGAGTATCTATCTGTCAGCTCTCTCGATTTACAATTTGTTTGTTACGTAGAAAGCTGAAGGCTTAAACTCAGATTTTATGCATGAAGTATTAACATTGTTTACTACCATGAAGCAATCCAGCTAATGAACTTTAATCCAAGCTTGTTTATACTCCTTTCGTAATTCTCTCTCCCGCAACATAAGTGAAGGGCTACTTTGTCACTCTTTTTGGCAAGTGAGATGTTTGTTGACCTTTCATGTATCAAGTCTAAACTAGTGACTGAGAGTAAAAATGATCTTCCTTTGGACAGCTCCAGTATATAGATGTAATATGAAATACATTTCAAAAGCTCATCTTATTGAATAGGTTGCCAACATATAATATTGTGGATCCTTTTACAAAGTAAATAGATGTAACATTGTAAAGGATCACTAAGACTTGTGGTGAATCTTAAAGATCAAATTCAAACTTAGAAAACTACAAATTCAAATGAAGAAAACCATCTTACTCAAGAAGACATGTTATATTATACACCACTGTCATGTGTTTTGTACTGCAATGAAGTGGTTGAGTCGTGTTTATCTTCTTATTTTACTGCTTCATAACATGGATTTTCATTGGTACAGTATTCATGCCAACCAAGCGAGTGGTTGAATAGTGCTCGGTGTTGACATCTTTCTTCAGAATGAATTTTCAGTTACACAGATACATTCCTTGGATTGGCTCTAGTTCAAACAAGGACATTTCATCACCTGTCATGTCTACCAACATTGTTTTGGAAACACCAGATCCAGAGGATATCTCTGACACCAAATCCATGAAATGGTCTGTTTATTTCCCATTCATCCCTTGGGCTACTAGTGCAACAAACAAATTTCAGTTGCCAACAACTGTCAACAAAAAGCTAAAGAAGCACGCACGGCATCGCAGAAGCATTGAATCTGCTATGCAGTACTCAAATGTACGCTTTAGACCATATGTTTCCAAGGTTCCTTGGCATACAGGTCCAAGAGGTTTTCTGTCACAATTGTTTCCACGATATGGGCATTATTGCGGACCTAATTGGTCTAGTGGAAAAGATAGTGGTTCTATGATTTGGGACAAACGCCCGATTGATTGGTTGGACTATTGCTGCTACTGTCATGATATGGGATATGATACTCATGATCAGGCCGAGCTTCTGAAGGCTGACCTGGCCTTCTTGGAGTGCGTGGAGAGGCCTCATATGATCACGAGAGGAGACCCTCGTGTTGCTTACCTTTACAAATTCATGTGCATTTCAGGTAATTATTTTGTACCTGTACCTGCATGGTGCAATCATATCATCTTTGTATTTATGTATCTTTTTCTCATGAAACACAGGTCTTCGAAATATATTGATCCCTTACAGACAGAACCTTGTGAAGTTGCAATCGAAGATGCTACTCGTTCCATCCGAGTTGCTGAACAATATTAAACAAAAAAGATGGAACTTTGCTAAGACTTAGGACTTGTTTATGTTGCATAGTGGATTATTAGCATAGCTCATGAATGTAGAATGAGCAACTGCATAGCTATTTGCTATTTGCTTTTGCACGAGTTACAGTAGCTGGTCAGTCTGAATAAATATGATGTAAGTTTCTTGTTCAGGCCAGCAATTTCTGGGATCGAACTCCGTCGGTTATGTAGATATTTGTATGATGTGAGTTGATTGTGCCTTCTCTGGTATTCAGAGCAGCTCATTTCTAGTATGGACATGAACATGTCCACCCCCTGTTACCTAGTGTTGAATGCCATGTGTATTGTGAAGCTCATCCCTTGTTCCATTATATCGATTATATTCACATTTCCAGAATAGAAATATGATGTGATTGTACCCTTTCACGCACATTCCAAGTCTAAAATTTGTTTCTCTGTATCGAACTTATGCATGAAATCTAGGTTTTGTAATAATCTGGTGTTATGGGCTTATGGCTGTTCAAAGATGACGAATGTTATGCCAGTGATTATGATAGCAGTGAGGTAATGCTAGTTTACCAAGAACAAAGTGTATCAATGCTAACTTTCGAAGTGTATAAAACCGGCACAAAATGATGATAACTTAACTTCCTCAGCATGATACATTAACATATGCAAGCAAGAATGTCAATTCTGTTACAGTGTGAATTAAATGCAGAAAAGGAGCAACTTCAAACAAAAGGGCATGTTTTCTTCTATTGCTACATGTTCCTAATGACTTTGTATTCATGTATCTAAACCTCATGGAGGCTGCAAAAATCAAGGGAACCTGGATATCTTCAAGCTCGCGCCTGTCCAGTGCAAAATGAGGCCACAGTTATCTCAGCCGGTATATTACTCTGTGTCCCAGTTAGGAATATTAGCAGATGCCTCATTCACGGCTTTCACAAGCCTCACCTGTACACAGTATGGTATCACACTCAGTTAGAACCTTTCAAGGTTCTTGAAAGATAGGCAGGCTTGGCTAGCCTGAAATGCACTCTGAAGTTCATGACAAACAGATTGCAACTCCAGAGTTGTTCGTTCACCCTTTCGAAATTCGGTCGCAGAATTACATTAGTAGTATTATGCATGCAAATACGAGGAATAAGCAAAAAAAAAAAGGGCTTAATAAAGAGTCAACACAACAACTCTAACTGTTACACTGACAAACAGACAGCGAAGTTCAATAGTTGAGTAAATCACACAAGCGATAGGAGATAACCCAAGTGGAAAATTCAGAAATTCCTCTCGCACGAACCATCAACTCATGGTAAACAAAAATTAGAATATTTTATAGCCACATTTGAGAGTTGAGACATCTAGAAGGCCAAGGTGGAGAATTCGGGGAAAGGGGAGAGGTGAGGACTGAGGAGCACTCAGGGAAATTAGTAAGTATAAATGAAAAATGGAATTCTATTTGGTTTAACATTAATGACAGAACAAGTTATGCTAAAAACATACCACACTCTCAGGGACACCAGGGGGAGGTAATGGAAGGTTTCGTGGGGGAGGGCCCCGAAGGTGGGACCTCTTGTCAAATCTCCATTCTCCAATTTTTCCATAAGTTAATTCTCCCTGCAAGTTTTCCAACTATGAGTAATCAAAGCATACTTGTACGACCTCTTCTGAAGAAGGTTATATTATGTGATAAGGTTTGACACATCCAAACTCAAGATCTCTTGGTTGAATGCATGAACTTACCAATAATAGACATAAATCAAATTTAAGAGTCAGAGGAGATCAATCATGTTACCTTCATGTTGTAATCACATCCATATGTGTAGTGAATGATGAACTTTTTTCCAATTTCCAAATCCCACGGGGGCTGAAAGAAAATAAAAAAAGTAAATTTAATTGCTGATACTTCAAATTAACATAAATATGGGCTTTTGTTTATATTATACCACTGACCTGCAGCATGAAGTCCTTACGAAGAATGTGCCGCACTCCATGCAATGCAGATGCAACTGCATACCCATACCTAGCGCACAGAAATGATGGATAAATAAGTACAACATATGGACAGCCAGATTTCTCGCAATCTATGTACATTTATTTACATCTACATACATTTCCAGAACCCAGCCGAAAGCCTTGTCAGTCTCTGGATCATCTTTCATCCGCAAGGACACATTCATCCATGTAGGTGCAATTTTCTCCAAATCCGACTGTAAAAACAATTATTTGACATAAGACAAGACTGATTTGGAAATGTCGAATTCTTGTAAAAGTCATTATTTTATTATTTTCCTAATATAAGGAAAATCATATCCCTCCTACCCAAGTGTATATCACACTTACAAGTATTTATACCAATGTTAAGTGGTTTTACTATTATTTGGGAAAATAAGTATTTTACACGACTTTTTCGCGTTAAACTTAAGCACATTCTTGGCCTGTGCAATAGTAACCGGCATACTGGTGGAAATATAGGTTTATCTAAAGCATGAGTCTAACTGTAGTGGATCCAGAATCAGAATATATTACAGAAAACATAGACACCAGAATGATGAAAACCAGTAAAAAAAACAAGCTCAGAGACAGAGACTTCAAATGCAGAACCGACAGGGATCTAAAGGTGAAGACGAGGCATTTGAGCTGAATCTCTATCACTGCTCGTAGAAATTCAGAAAAACGCACCTGCCTGCCCCCAACTCTATACATGTCACATAACTAGGTTCTCCCTCCTTTATGTGCATGTTTTCTTTTTCTAGTCACTATTTGCAATCCTCACTTTTGTGTATTGTTTTGTGACAAACTTCCTATTTCTATGACAAATAGCGGTAATGGTAGTGATTTTGAAGATAGATAAAATGGATGCTGTCTGATGTGATCTCCATCATAATTCAAGTAATGCCTTTTACAGTTTAAAACCCAAACTTTAGGAATAATCAATATAATGCTCTATATACAGGGAGTATAGAGATACATCTGTTCCAAACTTTACACACGAAGCAGCATGAGATCAATTGCCCCCAGATTAATACTACACAACATTTAGGCATAATGACATACCTTCTTGATAATTACTGGAGAATTGCCAATAGGATCAACATTGGTCACAGGTCCTTTCTCTTCAGGATAATATTTCCTTATAATTTTCTCATTGTCAGAGGGCTTTATGTAGAAAAAGGGGAATGCAGCTGGATAGCCTCCACGGGCCAAATTCGGCAGTGGATTCACAAATATGTGATCAGGTTCTGCCATGAGTATGTAACTGCATTGGAATTAGTATGGGAGGGCGTTAAGATAATAATCCAGCAAAGCATGGTACATAAATATTTAATAATCAAGCAACAGAGACATACTCTTCCTCTATTGTGGCTTTCTCTAGCCACTGCACAAATGCCCAAGGTCTATTTAAAACTATGTAACCCTGTTGCAACATTAAACACGACGTACAAGACAAATAAGTTAAGGAATCCCATAAAGATAAATGCATATAGCTGATAGCTCAAATTAAAATTCTGGAAATCTATAGATGAAACAACTAAAATATAGAAATTTGTGAGTGCTCACCCGATCAAGCCCTTCAGGAAGAGGATCAACAACAACAGTTGGGATCTCATCCATCAGATTATCAGGCTTCCCGGAATGCAAAACTCGAGTAAACCCTCCCATATCAGATCCAGGCATATCTCTCATCTTTTTGTACCAATAGTACATAATCCTACACTGCCATTTGCTATAAGGTGCGTCAGTGGCAGTCAGCGCAACATGGAATTTCGCACTGGGTTCTCCACTCAAATCGGCTGGCCGAGTAGTAACAGGATCAAACCAGTCTTCCTGACTATTTTTACTACTAGTCTTATGTATCACCAATGTCACCAAATTATACGTCGCGAAAAAGAAACCAAAAGACAACAACACCAACAACAATGGCGATGCACGCCCTATGGTTTTCCTTGGAATCATTCTCCTCACTCACGATTCAACCGAAAATACTAGATAAAACTTTCAACTACACCCCAATTGCTTGTCTTACAAGATTCAACAACCACACACAAACCCCACCAGTTCACTCACTCCAAAATCACTGCTTTAGCAAAAAGATGAACATTTAGCATACACAAATGCAGTGATCAATGTTGGTTCTCACCTGAAAATGCAGAAATGCCAAATGAGCATGAATAAAAATTCCTTTTGTCTCTTGACAAAACAATACAAGCACCATAATACGAAAAATTTAACCGAAAATACTAGATAAAACTTCCAACGACACCCCAATTGCTTGACTTACAAGATTCAACAACCACACACAAAACCCCCACCAGCCCACTCACTCCAAAATCACAGCTTTAGCAAAAAGATCGAACATTTAGCATACAAAAATGCAGTGATCAATGCTGGTTCTCACCTGAAAATGTAGAAATAAAAAATGGGCATGAATAAAGATTCCTTTTTTCTCTTGACAAAACAGCACAATCACCATAATACGGAAAATTTAAACCTCAAGAAAACAAAACCTAGTCGCAATGATATGAAAATCCAGTGAAGGGTACACAATTGTAAGTGAAAAAGACGAGTAGAATATGATATAAATTGATCGACAAGTAAAGGTAAGAGAATCTGTAAAGAGAGAAATGAAAGGAGTTGTAGTGTACCATAATAATGTAAAAGGCGGGCGTTTGTGAGGAAATTGAGAAGTGAAGAGAATGGGGATCGGATCAGTGAGTATTGCAGCTGAGAAAGAGATGAAGAAAGTCAGAAACAGACGGAGGAAAGATGAGAAGCTGCGTATGAATTGACTGTGATGTGTTCAAGAAGAAGAAGAAGAAGCTGTCTCAACTTTCAGACTTGACTTTGGAGATTTACACTAATTCACATATTTATGTGACTATTAATTCCTAGTTCCTATCCTCCGTAACTTCATAAATTAGACTTGTCCTATAGTTTTAATTAAAAAAATTATACATTATAAAAAATGAAGAATATGATGAAAATTTATTTTAATAATAAAAAAATTATAATTTATATATAAAATTAAGATACTATTTATTTTATTAATTTATTTTTTTAACAATGTATGAAGTTATGTGAGATTACGAAAATAAAATGGTGAAATCAAATATGCATAAATTAGAATGTTAAGATTACGATATTGCCCTCATAGTATATGCACAAAAATCAAAATTCCCTTTGAAACTTATTCCTCTGTAGTTAAGTATGTGTTTTCTTCAACTGAAATTTATTGAACTAAATTAAATTGAATTAAATTAAAGTATAAATTATAACTAAATCGAATTGAACTGAACTGAAATAATTTTCATTTCAAGATAATATTCTATTACTCCTTTTTGGATAACTCTAAAAATCATTACTCTGTGAAAAAATTATATGACATCTGAACAACTCATATATTTTAGAATAATTACGAATAGGTTAAAAAGGTCAAAGATTCTGAATTTGTATTTTTATAAAGGATACTTTTTACTTCAGCTTTAATTAACACTTTCTTCACCCTTCATTTTAATTTCTTATTGGATTTATCGGGTAATAGAACGAATATTGTGAACAAAAATTAAGTCAACAAATTTTCAATTTTACCATTTTCATTAATTCTAATAATAGAAATTCAGTTAGAAAGTTAGCTTATAAAACCAAACTTATTAATACTATATCCGAATTGGGTGCATATTTGGCTAGTAATAAAAATTAAGAAATCTTTGATAAAACATATGAAAATGACTCTTTTAATATGATTTTATAATATGCGGTTTGATTACTGAAATTTGGTTTATTTTTAAATGAGCTAACCTACAGCTAGCTAAAGTAGCTGGAGAATAATTAACTTAATTGTTGGATTGAGATCTATAGTACTGTTAGGATGTCAACTTTATTTAATGTACGTTTTGACAATTGAAGTTGTTGATTTGTACAAATGAAATAACTATCTGCTTACATTATTGCTTTCCGTAAACTCTAATTGCACAGTACAACATCATTGTACAACTTACTTAATATTCAATTGACATTTTTAAGACTTGGATGGAAATAAATCCATTCTATGTATTTCATTTTTAAGAGCTTGTTATTAATTCCTGAATGAATCAAGTTTAGACGTCAAGTCCTAAAAGGAGTAGGAATCACTCTTCGAATCTTTGCTCAAGACGACTTTTTTTGTGTATAAGCAAATAATGTCCTGTCAAACTAAGCAAGAGTAGTAGCAATTTCGTTACTGAAGACTGAAGTATTCTATCGGAGTACGTAATAAACATGTAATATTTGTAGTAGTAAATATTTTTAGATAAACGCATTATGTAAATTCGTCTTCTCAGGGATGGTCTACCCTCAACTCTGCTTCATATAGTACTACAAGTTATGATGCTTCTAATGTTCCGATTTGGTTAAACAGAATGTTAACTGGAACAGAGTGCAACAGTATACACATATTTGTGTAGTGCCATATATTGCAGAGTGCAACGGTTTCGTTTTTGTACATCTACACCCAAACGCGGACAACCCTAGCACCTAGAATACAGTGTGATTTGCTTGATAACAGCAACCAAAGAGAAATGGCAGTGTTATAGCAGGGAGATCAGAGTGCGATTCAGATAGATATAGTGCATTTAGTAGACCAAAAAAAGGCTGATAGATTTAGTAGAATATTTCCATAATTGTCAAATAAACAGACATAATTCAACCAAAGTTTAAAGATAGCACTGAGCTTGATATTCTAATGGTGTGAAAATTCAAAAAATACTGAAAGAAACACAAGTTACACAACACTACTAGTCTACTGGCTAAAACTTAGCTGCCCTGGGATAAGCTTAAGCGATAAGCACATATACCTTTGCGGCTTCACCCATGACAGAGCCTCTGTTCTTCATCGACATGCATGCTTATCGAACGTTCCAGTTATAGGCACCATGACTAAAAGTAAACTTACTGATGGATCGACCACCATTACAAAACACATTTCACAAAAGAACCAAGTGACTTTTCGCAAAGTTTTGTTGTCAGAATACCCAGACATTAATTGGCTATTATCAGAGACGCAACTTGAATCCCACAGACAGAAAGTCATCCTTTTTGTTACTCTCCTTCTTTCCCTTTGTTTTCACTTGTGCATTTGTTTCTCTGTTATTAAGTAAAACAAGGCTTTCAACACATGCCTCACCGTAGTAAACACAAGGTGAAGCCTTTCCAGGGATGTCAATAACATCCTTGCTGCCATTCACCAAATCGTACCAACAGAGAAAACCGGGCTCATGATTATACACCATAACCTTACCAGAAATCATCTGAATGCATCAGAAGATGTAGATTGATAAATAGGTCTGCACCAAGAGAGAAAATCCTCGTCCAAGAACTTGTTACCCCATAATCCTTCATCACCCAAAACTCAACACAGGAGTTAATAGTGCAAACTATAGAAAGACATCTTCCTACAGCATGCAGTGTCAGATTAATACCCTTCTTTTGTATGATCGATGGCATCTCTAGCTCACTGTGTTTCTCAGTCTCAACGCTAAAAGCTTTGATTGTATTAGGCTGACCAACTATTGTGTGAAGAGCCCCATTAACGTGCCCACGCCAGGTTTCTCGAAAGAATGGTAGGGGATAAGGAAAATCCTCCACTCGCCTCCATGAATCTGACTTCAGACTGTAGATATCAGCTCAAGATGACATCCAAGTACCCTCTCCCGAGCGCATGTGCTCCATAATCCTAACAACCTTGTAATCATCATTTCTCGAGTCATAAGCTAGCCCATACATAATTGCTGAGAATGAATTTGGCGGATCAGTGTATCCATCATTAGTATCAGGCAAAACCTTGAATTCTCTGGTAAAAGGATTCCACAAGGCAGGGCGCTTGCACCGAATGATAACAACCGTTGCAGGAGTTGGAAAATCCATCCTTGCTCTTATAGGAGAACGGCAATTTCACAGTGTGGGCCTTATTGGGAGAATCGAAACTGATTGATAGAACACCATCAGGTCCTTGCAGAATGTAATGATGATGGGACTTTGTAGCCAAGGAACGTTGCCAATGTGATTTGATGAATCTGTCGTTGTCGATTAAGGAGCACCAGGATTTTGCAACACATCAAAATCGTTTTAGGGACTTCACAGGGAGTCGGCAGAGTATGACTTCCAGCACCTCAAATGGTAAAGTGGTCATCGTTAATTCCGGTGTTCCAAGCTCTAATTCACTACAATATATCAATCGAAACCAACTAAGAAGCAAATACAGGACCGTGAATCGTAAAAAGGCAAGAACACAGTGAAAATGCCAAGTAACAAGCAATTTGAGACAATAACCAGTAAAGGGCAGTAATCAAAAGAATCACTACCAAGTGCAAAAGCAATAAGATAGACTGTAAATCTGTAATAAGCTAGCAGTGAGAGACAAGATCAACAATAATACACTATCCAGCAACAAACCAAGCAATATGAGAATGTAATAAGAAAACAGTTCAAATGTACTCCAAAGTCTCAAGAAACAAAATAGAACAACATGAAGTTGGGAAAAAGGACATACATATATGAATAGAAGCAAGATCTGCAAGTAGCACAGATTTAGCGAACAAGATTAGATTTTTATCAGACTTAGCTAACAAGACTAGATTTTTATCACAGATTAGAAAAATTACGGCGTATTGAATGATTAAGTAGCTGAAACAAGGAGGTTTTCCGAAATCTTACCGAGTTTTACTTTTAGCTGAGGGTTCAAACCAATGTAGGGAATAAGAGAGTGGCTTTAAATTCGAAAACTGGGATGGGCTAGAACTGTTCATTGGTGTTGCTTGGCTGGTCCATTAGAAATGGGTAATGACTATATTGTGTTGTGTCGTGAAGTAGTATAATACCACTCGATTATATTCGTATTTTCATTTATCGGAGCTCATTAGATGTTAAGGGCATAACGACGGGTATATCAGCCTCTGCATATCTGATCTTAGGTTACTAAAGTTCTTTTTAAGAAATTCTAGTTCATCCTAATTTTAACAGCTAATTAGCTATTAGCTTTATAATGTGCAATAAAACTGAGTTGGGCACTGAACCATGTCATACTATATGATAATTGTGTCTCTAAACTCTAGACAATAAAGTTGCTTCGAAGCAACGTATGTAACTCATCTAGATGTAATGATTTATAAGGTTTTTGTTTAGCAATTTAATGATGATATACGAGTCAGAAGAGTACATTACGAGTTATATCAAAATGTAACATCGGATTTTAGCATTATCTATTTAATAATGTTAAAGTATATTTGAGATATCGAATCATATCGGTGTATAAGTTCAAACAAATTATGTTGTTGTGTGCCTTGATAGCAGTTGGGAACTTGGGATATACAGTAACGCTGCATCAAGTCTTGTAGAAAACAAGACAATCAAGTAGGATAAACTCAACAATTTAATTCTACAAAAGCTTTAAGTTTTAAATGCTATAAAATTCTATTAGTAATAACACTCTACCTGTGTATTAGAGAAACTTTGAATCGTAATTCTTCAATTCGAATTGAGTTATTACGATCGAGTATTGAAGTCTCAAAAGTTTTATAGTTAAGAATCTATTTTATTCAACTGAACTAAATTAAATTATAGTATAATTTAGTATAAAATATAATTAAACAGAGCTGAGTTGAATTGAATTTAACTGAAATAGTTTTAATTGAAGGGAATAGAGTCTAAATTGTTGATCATAATTCATAAGCCAAGATCAAAAGGACATGCCGAGTGCTGAGTGCTGACTGGTTCACATAAAAGGAAATAAGGCAGAGAAACGCCAACCGTGGATCAGAAATGTACTTCAGTGTTCGTGGCTGGGCTGCAAAGTACTTTTGTGAAACTCAACTCAAGTTGAGAAAATTCAATTCGGATTCCTGACTAAACAAGCGGATGGTGTCGCCGGGTAAAACCATATACAATCTATAGATCATACTATTGACTTGCTGCAATTCTCCACATTCTCCTGATTGTCATCCCCAGACTCCAATACTATTTTCCAAAATCATCAGAATTCTGAAGCATCAGTTTCACCCAGCAAACTGTGGCATGAGGCCTGCTCTTCAGACCATTCACGTACTTAGCCTCACATTCGTTACAGGCACATCTAATACGTGCTACTCTCTTGATATTACGAAACGAAAACAGGCTTTCAACACAAGGGACAGCATAGAACTGATAAGGCAAACATCTAACTGACAACTCCTCTACCTTCGTTTCCTCCTCCACATCATACCAAACAAGGCTATGCTCATTGCAGTTCAACAACACTCTACGACAATCTTTCGAGTACAACAGCAGCTTCACAGTATCATAAGGCCTCGTAGCCGGCTGATTAATGCTCATCATTCTTGTCCAGGGCTTCTTCGAACCATAAACCTTCATCACCCAAATCACGACATGATCGTTGTAGATGCAAACTAAAGAAAGGCACCCTGATATAGTATCCAGATTCATATCCCTGTAGCTGCCAATGCAAGATGGCATCTCCACTTGATGATGCTCTTCAGTCCCGACATCAAAACCCATGATTCTAGCAGGAAAGTACTGATTTTCCTGAACTAGAGTGTGTAACACCCCCTCAACGTGTACGCCCCAAGTTCCATTCAAAATCGGGACCGGATAAGGAAAATTGTCTATTTCTTTCCAGGAATCCGAGTTGAGGCTGTAAATCTCAGTCCAATGTTGACACCACGAGTGCATATGGATGTTTCTTTGCATCAAAAACCTGACAATCTTGTAATCATTGGTTCTGGAATCATATGAAAATCCATACTTAGCCAGCGGGTTTGATCCCAAAATACTGCGTCGAGGACCACGTAAAACCTTAAACTCATTACTGGAAGGGTTCCACAAAACAGGACGTTCTCTTTCCACTAGAACCAAACCATTACAGGAATGAATCCTGTAAAAACTCCTCAAATTGAAAGGCGGTTCACGAAGATTGGCCTTGTCAGGATTATCCATGTCGACTGAGAAAATATTGCAGCTTCTGAGGATTAGGTGCTTCGTAGCGAAAGGTCGGCTCATGTGCAACTGGACGAATGTGTCGCTGTCGATGATGAGATGCCAGGATTTCGAGACACATCGGAGGCTTTTGAGGAATTTTACAGGGATACGACAGAGTATGTTTTCGAACAAGTCATATGGAAGATCAGTGAGCAACATTATTCCACAATCTGTTTTTCTTTCAGATTTCTCAACAGTATTAATTCGCACTAGTAGCCGCTACATGCGAGTAAATCAGGTTGATAAACCCTAAAAGGAAATAGTCAAATATACATTGAACGGAACGGCAGTTATGTTATAGAGATTGAACTAACTAAGAATTTGTATAACCAGCTTCGGCAGTCTGGAATTCGTCATCGATTTGGATTCGGAGACTTTCAAAGCCCAACACAAATTGTCCGCTAATAATAGAGGCTAAAACTAAACCTAACTAAAAATATAGTTTTCATCTGAAAAGATAGCTGGGATAGCTTGTTAGATAACTTTTTTCTCAATAATCTAACTTAATTGAAAAAAAATTCTGAGAGTCTGAAAAGTTCTGAGAAAGTTTTATATAAAACGATTCAACCTCACAATAATATACAATTTACAAATATACAAAATTCACAATTTACACACAATGCTGCATAATTAGTACACAATATTACAGGACTTTCATAAAAATTTAGTGTAAGGTCCGTGAATTTTATTCTTTTCGACCTTTAAACTGAATAAAATATTAATTTTTCCATTTCATACGAGTCGAAAATTTTGCGGATAATTTAGCGTAAATTTTGTATTTTAATGTCGAGCGGATTCGACGTTAAAATCGAATTATTAAACGTACCGAATAAAATAATAATATAATATTATTTTATAAAATAATTATTTTATTTTACCGACACCTCGAAAATAA
>JAYMSP010000813.1:0-40816 GCA_036897095.1 Plantago elongata | reverse complement strand
TTCATAGTAAAGTGATTCGGATTCGGAATCTTTGGCGGATTTGACAGCCATGTTATCGGGACGAGAGACGAAGCTAAAACAGAATGAAGTAGCCTGATAAACTGTACCGAAGCCTCCTGTTCCAAGAAGCTTTCCTCTAGTCCACCATAACCCGTGTCCAAAATCTTCCCCGCGACGAAGGCTGATAACTATCTTCACCATGTTTCTTTTTTTTGTTTTTGTCTCTTTCTTTCTTCCTATACAAGACTGTAAAAGATTCCGTAAGAAGTAAAGATGGCATATATATACTGTACTATCATAAATTATCTCCTTGGTAAATTAGGAATAATAATCTTCCGGTAAATATCGGATATTAAATTAGTTAGATATTTCCATATTCATAATCAACTGAATCGATCTTTCCTTATATTTCCTTCTATTTAAGATCGTATATTATTATATATAGTATTTATGTTTAATTATCCTTGGTTGATTAGTATTAGATTGGAATATTTCCTTTCTTTCTGGTTCCACACTCAGGTTAGATTAGTTACATTGAAAGATTTTCTTTTGCATGGAGAGATTTTTATTTTAAATCTTTTACAATTATTATACAATTATTATGAAAACGTACCACTCGATTATAAATACTTTGACACATCTAAAGATGTTCATAGAGTATATATTTAGATTAATTTTGTATTAATTATCGTTCTACGTATAGTGAATATATTCGTCAAAAGACTCGTTAAATTTCGTGTGTCCGTGTTAACACCTTTATTAACAATAAAAAATAAGTGTACAGAGTGAGGGGAAGACTTGCTAGAGCACACCTTCCTATACGAGGCCATGGACTGTTTGTCATAAAATTGGAGTTGAATTCTTTCAATTTCAGTTGCGTTATTGCGTACACAATACAAAATAAAATTCAATTCAAATTGAAAAAATTCAACTACAGTTCTATACCAAATAAAAAGTCTTATTATCTAATTAAACAAATTCTTCCCAGGTCATAATCCGATGTTTCTATAAAAAAACTCCAATTGGTGCTCTTCTTTCTCAATCAAAATATGTATCGAGAGATCATGCTAACCCGACGAACTTTAAAAACAAATTTGTAAATCATACTAGATATAATTTTATAATGGGATCTTACCTGTTCTATATTCTTTATAATTAATAAACAAATGACTATTTTTCTTTTTAAAAAAAATGTAAAAAAACATACCATATAACTAACAAAACTATGTTGCCCGTATCGTATCCGAGCAGACTGAAAACGAGAAGTATCACGAGTTCGAGGACTCAAAATTGCAAATTTGTCCTCCGTCAACAACACTGAGCTAGCTAGCTACTGAACTGAGCTCCTTCAATGGCGGTTGGTTCCATGCATGCAAATACGCAATTCCCACTCCCAAAATTAGGTGAGTGTACAGATGGATTCGATTGATTTCTCAAAATAGCCAAAGCAGCTCAATGGAAAAGTAAGTAGAGATGCATCATCCAATTCCAAAATGAACTCATTCAAAAAATCCTTCAAATCTCAACATTCCCTGATTCAATGCATGTCCGCCGTCTTCGACCAAGCAGACGATCAATCCGCTCTCAAAAAGCCGATCCTCTCCGATCACAACCGCGACTCCATGAACCCCCAATTCATCGTCAAAATCGACGACAACAATAACAACAACAACAACAACAACATTCCTCATCCTCATCCTCAACCACAGCAGCAATTGCAATTACCCCCAAATATGAAGCTTGGGTTTCAGGAGGATCCGCCTTCTAAGCTGATCGGCCAGTTTCTCACCAAGCAGAAAGCTACCGGCGGTGAAATGGCCTTGGATATCGATCTCGAGATGGCCGAATTGTCATCCGGTCCCAGCCCCATGGCTCGCGAGAAGGACAGGGAGAAGGAGAATCTCACTGTCTCTTTCCAGACTGGATTCCCTAATCCTAATCCTAATCATAATAGTAATAGTAATAATGTGGTTGTTGAAGATGGATCGTCGTCGTCGGATTCTGATGATCGGAATCGGCACAGGTCGTCGATGAATTACAGGAAGAGATCTCAGGTTTTGAATAGTTATAATAATGGGGATGTGCCTAATACTAGTAATTATCTTAGTGGTGTTGTTGGGAGTGTGAATAATGATTCTCAGGTGCTGCGGTGTACGTCGATGCAGAGGAGGGGGGTGAGTACGTTTACTAGGTTGAAGACTAAGTCGAGGTTTCTGGACCCGCCTCCGGAGATGTCGAGGTCGGGGATCATGAAGTCGAATCGTTCGGGGATGACGGCAAGGCTTGGGGACGAGGAGGAGGAGGATCCGTTGTTTGCGGAGGATATCCCTGATGAATATCATAAGAGTAAGTTTGATTTTTGGACGATTTTGGAGTGGGTTGGTTTTATTTCGATTGTCTCTGCGTTGATTTGGACGGTTTCGCTTCCTGGGTTGAGGAATTTTAGGATTAGGGGGCTGAGGCTGTGGAAGTGGGAGATTTTGATTCTAGTGGTGATATGTGGGAGGTTGGGAGCTGGCTGGGGGATTAACTTGGTTGTTTTTTTTATAGAGAGGAACTTTTTTATGAGGAAAAGAGTGTTGTATTTTGTTTACGGAGTCAGAAAGGCGGTTCAGAACTGTATTTGGTTGGCTTTGGTTTTAGTTGTTTGGCAGCTTGGTACCAAAGTTGAGGGAAGTTATAACAGATACTTGCAGTATGTTAACAGGTTGTTGGTATGCATGCTAATGGGGACTTTACTCTGGCTGTTGAAGACACTAATGGTTAAAGTTCTTGCCTCTTCCTTCCATGTGAGTACCTTCTTTGAAAGGATTCAGGAGTCTCTTTTTAACCAGTACGTGATCGAGACACTATCTGGGCCGCCCCACATTGAGATTCAGTTACATCAGGAGGAAGAGGAAAAAACAATAGCCGAGCTTGAGAATGCAGGTGCTACTCTGCCGCCCAATCTCAAGAGTGGGAAGATGATTGGAAATAGTGGATTGCCCCCAAAAGTTCCAGTGAAGGGAGTGAGTTTCAAGTTTACAGGACAGCAACAGCAACAGCAACAGCAACAGCAGCAGAATAAAAACCAAGAGGAACACGGGGGCATATCCATTGATCAGTTGCACAAATTGAATCATAAGAATGTATCGGCCTGGAATATGAAGAGACTGATAAAAGTTGTCAAGAATGGAGTCTTATCAACCTTGGATGAGCGAGTGCTTGATAGTGCCAGTAACCGAGGTGATGAGGCTGCAACTTCTATCATGAGTGAACGCGAGGCGATAACTGCAGCAAGGAAGATTTTTCGCAATGTGGCTAAGCCCAAGGCCAAGTAACTATCTTCAACTAATAACATTTAGGCTTCATTTGGTTTTCTTTGATCTCTGTGAACCTGATGATCATATTTAGTTGTATCATGACTTGTTTGAAATTAAAATTATTGAAGACAAAATATACTTTGTTCCATCCTGTCAGGTTTATCTACATTGAGGATCTGCTGCGTTTCTTGCGAGAGGAAGAGGCCCTGAAACTCTTTCACGTTGTGGAGGGATCAGCTGAAAGTGAAAGGATCTGCAAAGCATCCCTCAAAAGCTGGGTGGTATGGATCAATAAAAGTACCTGGCATGTAGATCACATATTTTCATTTCCTAGCTAGCTAGGCTTTACAGTTCATTCCTCGTGGTGTTTGAAGAGGCTCAAATATAGTTGGGTCATAATTAATAATTTCAAAGATTCCTATATTTATTTATCTAATTCATTTTTCTATTCCTATTTCTACAGGTTAATTCATTCAGAGAACGAAAAGCTCTCGCCCTGACACTAAACGACACTAAAACAGCAGTTAAAAAGCTTCATCAGATGGTCAATGTCATAGTTGGTGTCATCATATTTGTCCTTTGCCTAGTGATATTAGGAATCGCTACGAGCAGGTTTCTGCTGTTCATCAGTTCTCAGATCGTTGTTGTGGCGTTCATATTTGGAAATACATGCAAGACGATATTTGAAGCTGTCATATTTGTCTTTGTAGTACATCCTTTTGATGTGGGTGATAGATGCGAAATTGACAATAATGGGGTTCAGGTAATTATTCAAATAGACTATTTTACAATTTTATATTTCAAGTTTCTGTACTTACGGAGTTATATGGTATATGCTTAAACCTCTATTATGAAACTTTCAGCTGGTAGTCGAAGAAATGAACATCTTGACTACAATATTTCTGAGATATGACAATTTGAAGATAGTGTATCCAAATGCTATTCTTGCCACAAAGCATATTGCCAACTACTACCGTAGTCCTGATATGGGTGATGCGGTTGATTTTGATGTACATATAGCCACACCAGCAGAGAAAGTTGCTCTCATGAGGGAAAGAATAGTGAGGTAAATGCTTATTTGATTTTATTCTCCTACTCTGAAATACTAATTTCCTTTGAGCTTCTTTTCACTTCTTCGTCGTGGATTGAATTGTGAACTTTAACTATTCAATCAAGCCTCGTAGGACCTGAAATGAGTTGCGTACATGGTATAAAAAGCTATGTAGTTCAGTAACAATGGAAACTATATTAATTGCAATCATCAAATGCATGTGTTATTTTTGTTGCAGCAGGGTGCTTCTTTCAGAGGTCGAAAACGTTCTCTTTCTGAAATAAAATTCACTGGAAAGATTGAAAAACAATGCAACGATATTTGTTTCGAATTAGGAATATTACTTCAATGATATTAACTGCTGACAAATAACCATCCTGTATTCTTCTTATCCATTATGTAGCTAGTCGTTTAAATGGAGTATCACTTCCCTCTAATCTTTTACTTGTTACTTCTGCCTTCATTGCAGTTGTATTGAGGACATGAGCGACCACTGGTACCCTGAACCATGGGTGGTTCTGATGAACTTTGCCGACGTGAGAGTGTTGAAATTCTCAGTGTGGCTCAGACAACGAATGAATTTTCAGGACATGGGAGAGAGGTATAAAAGGAGAGAAAATCTGATGGAAGAGATGATTAAGATTTTTAGGGAGCTCGACATAGAGTATCGGCTATACCCACTTGACATCAACATCCGTGCAATGCCTTCTCCAAACTCCAGCAGGGTCCCTCCGGCATGGTCAGCAACTCCAGGTAATTGAGTTATGCTCGCCATTCTTTCACAGGACCATACAATTGGGAATAAACAAGAAGACATACACCCTCAAAATGAGTGATTTAAGCTTTCCTTGATTGGAGAAAGTAACGGATTGATTACGTAGAGTCAGGAATGTAGGATGGCTTGATGACAGATTTTTCTATTGTCTCCACTGCCTTATCGTAGTCTTAGATTTTGATTTTTTTAAAAAAAATTTCCTGGTAGCCAGATCAATTTTGTTTTGCATAATATTCTTTGATTTCATTTAGATTGGTAGTAGAGGTTCTTGGAGAACAATAGAAGTTTTTGGGATACATGCAGCTTAGTTCTGCTAGTGATCAAGAAGGATGAAAAGTTCCACTGATATATGCTTACATATCTTTTCTCTTTTGTATCCTGTTTCATTGTGGAGCACAGGCAAACTCTCCTGAGTTTTGGCTGCTGCAGCAGATATCCCAGATATTTGAGAAACTGTAGTTATATTTCGTATTCATTACAAGTTGAAGTTTCATGTTCCATAAGATGAACATCTGTGTTTGGTAATGAATTTGAAACTCAATTTGAGTTGAGTTTGGAAACGTGAATAGTAATTTAGTGATTTGTATCTTATTGTATTTGGAAATGTTAATAATAATTATTGTTACTACGCTACTTGGAGTTGGAGACAATTGGAAGCCTTGTACAATAACGATTGAATTTTTCACTCGAGTGAAAAATTAAATACGAAAAATTACGAGGGTTCATGATTTGTGAGAGTAAACGTTATTATATATTAGTTGTACGGTGTTGTATATAAATTTTGAATTTTTGTGTGTTTCGTGTAATTTTATACGGTGTTGTATGATAATAATAATATTTTCAATCGAACTCGAATTGTAGAGAGGAAGTAGTCTTTAAAGCTTAAAATGAAATTGAGCAAAATCAAATACCACCACTCATTTAGAAATAGGAGGGAAAAGTCACCTGAAAGAAGAAAATCAAAAGGGCAAGTATAAAGAGGGAAAATCAACCAATAGACCCACCTGTGACCTGTGTGTGTTTCTTCTTCTTCATCTCCATTCCATTTCCAGCGATGAAGAGTACTGCGTAAGAATGGCAAACCTCTCGAGCCTCGTGCACGAGCTCCGAGAACGCATAGCCGCCTCATCCTCAACCCCTCTCAACAAGCAAAACGACGAGGTTTTAGAGTCTCGATTTCGCGCCGTCCTCCCTGACCTCCTCCGCGCCTACATCGTCCCTTCCTGCGCCGGTAAGTATCAATTTACATGTCACTGAGTTCAGTTCGATTGAATGTGGTGAAGTATCGTTGTTTTCGAAATGCAGGAAAAGAGAGAGAGGTGATTGCAGTGCTGAAGCTATTGGCACACACGGCGAGGAATTTCCCCGGAGTTTTCTATCATGGAAAAGCTAGTGTCGTGCTTCCTATCATCGGGAGGATCCTGCTGTTGTTTGTGGAACCAGCCATTCGGTGAGTTGGTTTGGTTGAGTGTGTGCTGTTTGATGAAATGTCTATGAGAGAGTTAATTTCTGCCGTTGTTTGATGAAGTTGAGTTCGGTGAGTCGGTTGCTGTTGTTTGGTTCGATTGAGTATGTGTTTGGTTTGATTTGGTTGACTATGTGCTGTTTGATGAAATGTCTCTGAGAGAGTTAATTCTGCCGTTGTTTGATGAAGCTGACGTTTGAGGAGTCGGTTGCTGTTGTTTTGTTTGATTAAGTATGTGTTTGGTTTGGTTTGGTTTGGTTGAGTATGTGCTGTTTGATAAAATGTCTCTGAGAGAGTTAATTCTGCCGTTGTTTGATGGATCTGACGTTTGATGAGTCGGTTGCTGTTGTTTGGTTTGATTGAGTATGTGTTTGGTTTAGTTGAGTATGTGCTGTTTGATGGAAATGTCTCTGAGAGAGTTAATTCTGCCGTTGTTTGAGGGACCTGTCGTTCGATGAGTCAGTTGATTTTGTTTGGTTTGATTGAGTATGTGTTTGGTTTGGTTGAGTATGTGCTGTTTGATGAAATGTCTCTGAGTGAGTTGATTCTGCTGTTATTTGAGGAACCTGCCATTTGGTGAGTCGGTTGCTGTTGTTTGGTTTGATTGAGTATGCGTTTGGCTTGGTTAAGTATGTGCGGTTTGATGAAATGTTGCTGACTGAATTAATTCTGACGTTATTTGCTGAACCTGCCATTCGGTGCGTTAGTTTGTGCTTTTGCTTGGTTTCATTGAGTATGTGCTGTTTGATGAAATGTCTCTGAGCGAGTTAATTCTGCTGTTATTTGCTGAACTTGCCATTCCGTGAGTTAGTTTGTGCTTTTGTTTGGTTTGGTTGAATGTTTGCTGTTTGATGAAATGTATTGAGTGAGTTAATCCTGCTGTTATTTGCCGAACCTGCCATTAGGCGCTCTAGTCTGTTCTCTTGTTTGGTTCGGTTGAGTGTGTGCTGTTTGAGGAAATGGCTCCGAGTGAGTTAGTTCTGTGTTATTTGCTGAACTTGCCATTCTGTGAGTTAGTTTGTGCTTTTGTATGGTTTGATTGAGTATGTGCTATTTGATGAAATGTCTCTGAGTGAATTAGTTCTGCCGTTATTTGCTGAACCTGCCACTAGGTGCGTTAGTTTGCTTTTGTTTGGTTTGGTTGAGTGTGTGCTGTTTGATGAATGTCTCTGATTGAGTTAAATTCTGCTGTTATTTGCTAAACTAGCCATTCGGTGAGTTAGTTGTGTTTTTGTTTGGTTTGGTTGTGTGTGTGCTGGTTGATGAAATGTCTTTGAGTGAGTTAATTCTGCCATTATTCACTGAACCTGCCATTCGGTGCATTAGTTTGAGCTTTTATTTAGTTTGATTGAGTATGTGCTGTTTGACAAAAAGTCTCTGAGTGAGTTTTTTGTTGTTGTTCTTCACTAGGAATCGACATGGAGCGATTTTTGAGACGGTTGGTTCGCTCTTGTCTTTGTTACGGACTGGTGATCGGGATGCATACTGCCAGTTCTTTGTAGATACTATGTCTTTAACTCAAGGTACATTACTAGAATGTTGCCTTCTGTTATTACTAATTATGATTTTCTGCATTTTCAAGATGATATGTGATTATACTTTCTTGTCATTGTCATATGGTTTGAAACATCAAGTATGTGATTCTGATTTTTCCTCCCATCTCTACAGATCTCATTTATGTTGCCTCGATTTTTGATGGGCCGAGCTGCAAAGAACCAAAACGAGTCACGGTGAAGTGCTTCTCTCAGTTGTTTGCTGGAATAACAAGTAGCGACAATGCTCTATGCGAGCTTCCAGTAAGCAACAGGCCTGCTGATGGAGATGGGTTATTGATCGATGTGACGGGGACAGTGAGGTTGCTGCCTCTTGCAACTGCAGCCATCAAGCTTCTATCAAAATGCTTAACTGAAGGAACTTTATATGTTGAAGACCTTTTGGACATGTCCTGTGTTTTAGCGGTCTGCAAATTTTTGTGCTATGGAGATGATAATTTGCACATGGTGGGTAGAGTTCACTGCAAGCTGCTGCCATTTTTTCAGAACTAGCTTCGAACTTTCATTCTTAAGTCTTAACTTGAGTAGACTGTCTAACTTTTTAAATTCCTGTGAAGGCATGTTTTGACTTTGCACGCCTTGTTGGAGCAGGGAGGAACTCTGAAATTATTCCCATTGAAAAACTTTTACAGTCTATGACAGTCATACTAAATGAAGGGGTTGAGGGAATCTCAGTATTCAGGTATGGCCATTAACCTTCTACTTGAAGTTGCTCTTGTCCTAATCAAGAACATAACTCACAATTTCATTATTGCTTTTTATAGCCCAAGTTAGTCAAGTGTAGCAATTAGTTGACTCTATGGGAATAATGGTTCACATTTAACTCAAAGATTGACTTATCACTACCCGTACCTTTAGTGAGTGACTGTTGTCACAAACCCATGCTTTCCACACTATCTGCATCTATTTTGGCTCCGAAAGCATACTTATAATGCATAAAAGAATCTTATATTGAACGACTTTAAGTCATTTTTCTTAATCACCTAAGTGTGACAATTATACTCTTACCATGGGGAATCATGGTTCATTTAGTTCTGTTTCATCTATTCAACAACTTTTTTCTATTTCTCTCTCAACCTGGGAGGGGCCTGTACTGAAGGCAAGCTGAATGTACTTTTATGATCAGTAAGTAATCATGCTATTCCTCCCAATTTAACCTTGAAGGCTTCAGTTACAAGTTTAGCCCTGTTAGTTTCACGTGAGTCTCTAATATTGCTTTAGGTCGTGGTTTTCTTGGCTTCTATTGGCCTAGCTGCTCCATGTATTTTTGATTATTGGAAGTTTTTTGAACATTCTCTTCCATCTAAAGTTTTAATCTAAAAGAGAATCTGTGGTTGCAGAAATGCTGTTTATGATTCTTCTCTGGGAGGCTGTCTTCAGTCCTTGCACTCTGGTTGTCCTGAGGATATTGTCAGGTCGACAGCTGCTGATATAATAAGCATATTCCCCCTGTCTCTGAATAAGACAAAGAGCTCAGAGCTTAAGGTCAATTTGATCTCTAATACATTGACCTTTTCTCATTTATACATAACACACTCGCCCAACCTGTCAAAATTCAATGAATTAATATTTGAGTATCATAGGTCAGAATGTTGGCCAATCAGGTGCTCTTGACAGTGCATAACTGATGAAGATTGGTTTGCCTGCATCCTGATATGGTCCCTTTTCATTTTGAGGCTAATGAACGGTTTTTTTCACAGAGAAGTAAGGGCTAAGAAGATTAGGAACATCTGGAAAAATAGTAGTGAATACTATAATCAAATTTTTATCGCTAAAAAACCTGCGTGAGGTTGGATGCTCTGTTTATGGTACAGAAACCTTGTGAATGCCAGCTCAACACAGCCTCAAGGATTTCCTATTAGGAATTGATCTTTTTAATATCAAAACCCCATAAGTAGTTGATTAGCAGTTAATGGCTCCAAAATATCAAAGCACAAAATAGGACTTTCTGACCTGGCTATGTAAAAGACTACTCAAAACTTACAAAAGCAGCTTTAAGCCTTTACCATGTTCTAAATTGGTGTTCACTTGGTAATTGTGATGATATTATGTCATCATCATGTTTTTTGTTAAAAATCTACGGTGATCTATATCGCTCGACTATGCTGAGTTGTATATCAGCAATTTATATTTGTCTAACCTAATTGTCTTACTCCTATTTATTTTCTGCCTTGCTCAATCATCAGGCTGCCCTGTGTAGTGCTTATGTACGAGTTGCAAACACTTCCCCTCCTCACATTTGGAAGCCAGAATGTCTTATTGGCTTGCTTTGTGCATCTGGTCCTGTTTCGCATTTAATGGACTGCCTTAAGGTTGCTGTATCCAGGCTTGGTCCTGATCTTGTTGGAAGGATAATGAATGCTGACAATGGAAATAGTGTATCAGCATCTAGAGATAATCAATGTGGGAGCTCAAGTTTTGGAGTTAAAAAGTCCATGCAGGAATATGGAACTGCGGAAGGCAAGAGTCAGAAAGTACAGAGTATATTAACAGATACGGATGCCACAAACGGAAATTTTTTATCAGTATTGGGAGATAATGGATATATGAGCTCAAAAGCTGGAGTTAAAAGACCCATTCAGGAAATGAGAATTGTGGAAGCAAAGCGTCAGAAATTTTTTGAAAGTTCACATCAGGATGAACCCAATCTCGTTGGTACTTCTACTGGAGTCAGGGAAACAAGATATGTTGATCTATTCTGTACATCATTAAATATTTTGGTTAAGATTTTAGAACCTCCTGGAGAACACTCAAATTTGTTGATGCCAGAAGTGGCTATGACAGCTATTAGTTCACTATGTATTGTGTTTTCTGAGTATCCTCATACAGACCTTACATATTACATATATCAGCAAATGCGCAAATGGATTTATTGGATTCCTGAGCAGGTATGCCGTTTCCTAGTTTGGCGTTTTGATTTTCTGCACAGCGTCACTTTGTTCTGATGAATAACTGTAACAGGCAAAGCAAGGACTTCCTTCCTCTTTAGATCTATCCATTTTTTTAAAAGCAGTTGAGATTATGCTGCTCTTGCAAGGTAATGGGACTACTTTCACCTTGCATTCAAATGAGACTATTGTTTCTCTGGCTTATTTACTGAGAACTCTTTATCCTCTTTGACTTGTTTCTTATTTGTAATCTCAAACCTGTTAATTATCATTAGGATCCCTCCATGAAGTGAATAAGCTTGGAATCTCTAATACTATGGATGACATTGGATATTGTTTGCCACCAGTGCTAAAGCTTCCTTGGAACTTTGCTTCTACCGCTGTAGAAATCCCTCCCCTGCCGAAGGCAAAATCTCTTTCACTTCGCATTCTCTCAAAGGTCAGCTGGTTAACTCAGAATCGAGGGGTTCTTGACATTCTGGACTTGGGGCTTCATGATCCAGATGAAGAAGTTAGAATTGAAGCTCTATCCTCAATGCCATTGGTGGTTCTGTGCTCTGGTTTTGGTTTTCTGGAACATATGTTTAATAGGCTGGAGTAAGTGATTAAACTATATTTATGCATAAGCATATGTTACAGTATCCGTAGTGGTAAAAAACAACAGGTTTTGACTGGTATGGTTTTCTAAGTATACTTCTTTACAGGCAGACCATCTCAGTTATTGCAGAATTTACTGTTCTTCTGTGACATCATAATTTTTTACTTCTCAAGTTAGGATTTTGTTATTAGTTTGGGGAATTACAATGGTGTCTTCATGTAATATTTTATACTGTAAACTGATATTTTCATCAACGTAGTGCTTTGCAGCATGTAGTGGATTGTAGCTGAAGCATGTATATATTCATGCCTACTGGCTTCATGACTGCATAAATTAACAGTGGTGAGCATGGAAAGCTGTAACTGGGTTTGGGCTGTAATATAGTTGGACTGCCCTAAGTCCTAACATGAATTTGCTTCTCCGTAATGCCTTATCAAATGGACAACAAAATTTAAATTTTGTATTACAGGGTCTTATAGAAGTTGCTTCCCTGTTATAAAAGTTAAGACACTCCTAAAATATAGCCAATATGTTCTTTTACTAATTTGGTTCCTCTGGTTTAAGGAACATCTGCCGTTTTGGCTATTTTATGATATGACCATATGCCTCTCTGTACCAATCTAATAGTTTTCAGTAAGGACACATTAATTAATCTATTATTTTATTCTTTGCATTCCATTAACACTTCATCCTAAGTGTTTTCATGATGGTTACAAATTCATATAATCTGTAGACTGGAATGTGGATTACCATTTACCAGTTTAGCCGACATGCATGAGGCTTCTTAGTTAATTGAGCTATTCGTTTCATTGCTTTGCACAACATGGTAAATGATATGGTGCCAACTAATCATGAGGTCTATGAGATTATGTTGGAACTTTTGGTCTTCTTGGATTGTAGTGGATGCATGGATTGTAAAACTAAATCACTGTGTTTTGAGTGTATTTCTTTATTCACTTGCAGGTTCATAAAGAAAGAGCAAAATGACCAAGTGAAGAAAGTTCTCCCTCTCTGTCTAGGTCTTCTTGCATGCTTGTATGGATGTTGTAATGCTGCTGCTTCACATCGAGAACATGAATGGATATTGTATATGGGGAACAAGGAGATAGCAGAGTTAGAGACGCACCAGGTGTCCAAAGGTTTTTGCTGCTCAAAGTGTGACAACCACCCTGTAGTTCATGTTGGTTCATGGTTGAAAGTTTCTCCGCCGGAAATTCAGAAAGTGGATTATCTTTTGAATTGTGATTATACCTATTTGCAGTCTATCTTTTTTGAGCTTCTTTTTGATGAATCATCAGAAGAAGTCCAAGTTGCTTGTGTCAACATGATTCAAAGGATCCTTTATCATTCAACAGAAAATATTTTGCTTAAAACGATATCGCAATGGGATCAATGTGTTGATTATTTAATCCTTCATAAGGGGAAGAATGTCAGACAAGCATTCTGCTCACAGATTAGCTTCTTCATCCGAGAGCCAATTTTAGATCATCTGTTTTCATGCAAGGATGCTGCAAATACATCTAAAGAACAGCTATTCATGGGCAAAATAAAACATGGTTTAGCAGCCGCTGAAGATCCGCTGGTATTTGAAACCCTTTTGGAAGCTGCAGCAACAGTAATGCAAGCTGTAGATATTCACAGTCAACTGTTTCTACTCTCCCTTATTTTATTAATTGGCCAGCTTGACAATCCTTGTGTGACAGTTAGGCTATTTGCGTCAAAGTTGATAAGTAGTTCTTGCTACTTGCATCATGCTGGGGGTCTTGAAGCACTGCTTTCTAAAGTTCTTCCTGTTCGAAATGTACTGTATGATTATTTATATACAAGGCTTCATGGTCAAGCTAAATTGGTTGATGAGTTTTCAACAGCTGTTCTCGGTGTTAAAACTGAAGAACTTGTCAAGAGGATGATTCCTGTAATTCTTCCAAGGCTTGTTGTCCTAAAACATGATAATGAACAGGCCCTAGATACTTTACATGAGCTGGCAAAGCGCCTGGACACAGATATGGTGCAACTAATTGTTAGTTGGTTGCCCAAAGTACTTGCCTTCGCTCTCCATGAAGCTAACGGGCAGCAGTTAAAATCTGTTTTGCAGTTCTACCATGAACAAACTAAATCTGACAACCAAGAATTATTTGCTGCTGCTTTGCCTGCACTTTTGGATGAACTTATATGCTTTACTGATGTAAATGATTCTGAAGAGAGGAGCAAGAGGTAAGTTATGAAAAGCATGCATATAATTTTCTAGTCTTGCGTCAGAGGCCTTAAATCTTGTACCTATGGATTTCCCATGTTCTTTTAGAACCCATATTTGCGAAACTGATAAATATGGACTCCTTTCAGATTTCATCTGATCAATTTATTTGTCAACATTCTTACAGGTTAGTTAGGGTTCCCTGTATGATAATGGAAGTAGCCAAAATTTTGACTGGTACTGATGATCTTCCAGTATTTTTGAGGAACCATATTGTTGGATTGCTGAACAGCATTGACAGAAAGATGCTTCATGCGGAAGATATGTCATTGCAAAAGCAAGCTGTGCACAGAATAGAGATGCTGATTGATATGATGGGTTGCCACCTAAGCATGTATGTACCAAAAATTATGGTCCTACTCATGCATGCTATCAGCAAGGAGTGGCTTCAGCTTGAGGGCCTCTCTGTATTGCATTTTTTCATCAAGCAATTAGCAATTGTCTCACCTGCTAGCACTAAACATGTGATTTCCCAAGTTTTTGCTGCTCTTGTTCCTTTCTTGGAGAGAGAGATTGGAAAGTCATCTTCCTGTACGACCAAAATCGTGGAGATATTAGAAGAGCTTGTGTGTCAGAATAAGGTAATTTTAAAACAACATATTCGTGAGTTCCCTATTGTACCCAATGTTCCTTCTCTGGTCGAGGTTAACAAGGTGATTCAAGAAGTGCGTGGATCAATGACCCTGTTAGATCAGTTGCATGATGTTGTGAAGGGATTGAACCATGAAAATTTGAATGTAAGATACATGGTAGCATCTGAATTGAGCAAGTTGCTTAATCTGAAAAGGGAGGAGTTTATGGGTTTGTTCACGAAGGAAACAGATTTAGTGATGGATGGAATGAGCTCTTTGATAACATCCTTGCTCAGAGGGTGCGCAGAGGAATCAAGAACTCTAGTTGGACAGCGACTGAAACTGATATGTGCAGACTGCCTAGGTGCACTCGGTGCCATTGATCCTGCCAAAGTCAAAGGATTTACCAGCACACGTTTTAAAATTGCATGTTCTGATGATGATTTGATTTTTGAGCTGATTCATAAACATCTTGCAAGGGCTTTTAGATCTGCACCAGATACCATCATTCAAGATTCAGCAGCATTAGCTATTCAGGAGCTGCTAAAAATTGCAGGCTGTGAGGAATCTCTCTATGGTAGTGTTTCAGAACTACCTGAAGACAAACATCATCTTAAGGTGCACAAATCTTCTTCCAGAGATAAGGCTGACTGCAATGAGGTGGTTGGGAGGGGACAGCGATTGTGGGACCGGTTCTCTAATTATGTAAAAGAAATAATTGCCCCTTGCTTAACTTCAAAATTCTCGCTTCCAAATGTGTCAGATGTTGCTGCTTCTGGTCCTATTTATCGTGCTTCGATGTCATTCAGAAGATGGATATATTCTTGGATAAAAAAACTGACTGTGGATGCTACAGGCTCTCGATCTATGATTTTTAATGCTTGTCGAGGTATAGTGCGTCATGATATGCAAATAGCTATGTATCTTCTGCCATATTTAGTTCTTAATGCCGTATGTGATGGGACAGAGGAAGCACGTAGAGGCATAACACAGGAAATTCTATCAGTTCTTGATGCAGCTGCCTCGGATAGTGCTGTTGCTATTCATGGTAATAACTCTGGCCAAGGTGAAGTGTGCATCCAAGCTGTGTTTACTCTTCTTGATAATCTAGGTCAGTGGGTCGATGATGTTGAGCAAGAACTAGCCCATTCCCAGCCTGTCCAAACATCCAACCCTAGGCAACAGACAGTGAAGTTGAGGGACCAGAATGCGAGTATTCGAAAAACTTCAAATCCGGTGTTTAAACAATGTAAACATGTTTCTCAGCTCCTGGGTGCAGTCCCAAAGGTTACCCTTGCTAAGGCTTCCTTCAGGTGTCAGGCCTACGCCAGGTCTTTACTGTACTTTGAGTCGTATGTGCGGGAGAAGTCCGGAGCTTTCAACCCTGCTTCTGTAAGGAGTGGTGTCTTTGAAGATGGAGACATATCCTTTTTAATGGAATTATATGGTGGATTAGATGAGCCAGATGGTTTATCTGGTTTGTCATCTCTGCGTAAATCAAAAAGTTTACAAGACCATCTCCTTATTAACAAAAAGGCTGGAAACTGGGCTGAAGTTCTTACTTCTTGTGAGCAAGCGTTGCAGATGGAACCAATTGAGCGGCATTCTGATGTCCTTAACTGCTTGCTCAACATGTGCCATTTACAGGCCATGGTAACTCATGTTGATGGATTGGTCTATAGGATTCCTCAATATAGGAAAACATGGTGCACGCAGGGTGTTCAGGCAGCATGGAGGCTTGGCAGGTGGGACTTGATGGGTGAGTACTTGACTGGGGCTGATGAAGAAGGCTTACTCTGTAGCAGCTCTGAGAGTAATGCATTTTTTGACAAGGATGTTGCAAAGATTCTTCAGGCAATGATGAGAATGGATCAATATGCCGTTGCTGAGAAAATTGCATTGTCCAAACAAGCTCTTATAGCACCACTGGCTGCTGCTGGGATGGACTCTTATGCACGAGCATACCCATTCATAGTCAAGCTTCACTTACTTCGGGAGATGGAGGATTTCAACTCTCTTCTGAATGGGGAATCTTTTCTGGCAAGAAGTTTCCATCTCGGTGAATCAGAATTCTCAAGGACGTTAGAGAACTGGGAAAGCAGGCTCAAACTGACACAGCCATCCTTGTGGGCAAGGGAACCACTCTTGGCGTTCAGAAGACTTGTTTTTGGTGCCAGCAGTCTTGATGCTCAAGTTGGGAATTGCTGGATTCAGTATGCTAAGCTTTGTCGTTCAGCGGGTCATTATGAGACTGCTAATCGGGCAATTCTGGAAGCCGATGCTGTAGGGGCCTCCAATGTTCATATCGAGAAAGCAAAGCTTCTGTGGAACACCAGCAGGGCTGATGGTGCCATTGCCGAGTTGCAACAATCTCTTCTCAACATGCCCACAGAGGTTGTTGGTTCTGGTGCTATATCATCAATTACCAGCTGCTCTATTGTTTCTGTGAATCCTGCCCCTTCAATTCCTGATAGTCAGATTACAGAAGAAAATCGGGATGTAGCAAAGACCCTTCTCTTATACTCGAGGTGGATCCACTATACTGGACAAAAGCCTAAGGAAGATGTGATAAAGTTATATACTAGGGTGAAAGATATGCAACCCAGGTGGGAAAAGGGTTATTTTTATTTGGCGAAGTACAAGGATGAAGTACATGCTGATGCCAGAAAACGCCAGGAAGAAAGTAGCGAACCATCTTTAAAGGTGAGGCCATCGAATTCAGCTACTGTTGCACCTACAAATGTTGAGGATCCGTGGTGGACACACCTTCCAGAAGTTCTAATGTTTTATGCAAAAGGGCTTCACAAGGGACACAAAAATCTCTTCCAGGCGTTGCCTAGGCTGTTAACATTGTGGTTTGAGTTTGGCAGCATTTATTATAGAAGTAAACCACAATCCAATAAACATATGACAGATATTCACACAAAGGTAATAACTTTACCGATTCAACATTTTGTGTCTATCTGTTGTGCCTAATAACTGTTGCATTTTGTTTTCTTAAATGTATTAGATCATGGGCATTATGAGAGGGTGTTTACAACAGTTGCCAACGTACCAATGGCTAACTGTCTTGCCACAGTTGGTATCGAGAATTTGCCACCAAAATGAAGAAATTAAACGCCTGGTGAAGATCATCATCACTTCTGTTCTCAAGCAATATCCACAGCAAGCCCTTTGGACGATGGCAGCAGTTACAAAATCTACAGTTGCTTCACGAAGGGAAGCTGCTTCAGAGATTATACAAGCTGCTAGAAAAGGATCCACTTCAGGAGGTTTTAACTCTATGTCCCTGCAGTTTGCCTCACTAGTTGATCATCTCATGAAATTGTGCATGCATCCAGGCCAATCAAAGTCCAGGACAATCAATATTTTGACCGAGTTCAGTGCCCTGAAGAGGATGATGCCAGTAGAAATTGTGATGCCAACCCAGAAAGCACTTACAGTTAATCTACCTTCATATGATCCGAATTTGACTGATTCTGGTACATCTGATATATTTGCATATTCAGAATTACCTACAATATTGGGAATAGCAGATGAGGCAGAGGTTCTTTCTTCTCTTCAGCGTCCAAAGAAAGTATGAGCTGCTCTCTTTCTCTCTTCCCTCCCTTCTATTCTTTTTGTTTCATTGGTACTGTGAGATTGTTGACATATGCATACTGTGATTGACTGTGATTCTTTGTTAATGTTTGGGGCCTGAGTAATGTCACTGTCTCAGTCTAATTTCTCAAAAGTTTCCTTAAATCCAACCCTGCTACTTCAAGTTTCATTCCCAATGATTAACTACTTTTATGCAATTCAACTAAGTGGCTTAAAAAATTTGTTAGTGCATAAGATAACTGCTCAAATTAATGTTATGCTCACCAAATTTCCTTCATTTTTTACAGGTAATTCTTATAGGCAGCAATGGAATCGAATACCCTTTCCTCTGCAAACCAAAGGATGACCTTAGAAAGGATGCTCGTATGATGGAATTTAATGCAATGATAAACCGTTTACTGACTAAATACCCAGAAAGTCGTCGTAGAAAGCTATATATTCGTACATTTGCAGTGGTTCCACTGGCAGAAGATTGTGGTATGGTTGAGTGGGTACCACACACTCGTGGACTCCGAAATATTCTCCAGGATATCTATATAAGCTGGGGAAAGTTTGACAGACAGAGGACGAACACTTACATTAAGCGAATCTATGATCAATGCCAAGGTAAAGGAGCAGAAGACGAAATGCTGAAGACCAAAGTTTTGCCATTGTTCCCTCCAGCTTTCCACAAATGGTTTGTGAACACATTTTCTGAACCAGCCATGTGGTTTAGGGCCCGTACTGCCTATGCACATACTGCTGCTGTTTGGTCTATGGTGGGGCACATTGTTGGCCTTGGGGATCGTCATGGTGAAAATATTCTTTTTGATTCAACCACTGGCGACTGCGTTCATGTTGATTTTAGTTGTTTGTTTAACAAAGGCCTGGTGTTGGATTTGCCAGAGTTGGTGCCATTTAGACTGACACAGGTAAGGACAAAAAATATAACATAAGATCAATCAAGGAAATAAAAGGAGGGTGGGGGGTGAGGAGTGTCTTAGATGTTGAAGACGATCAGTTTTACTCTATTGCACGTGCATTTATTGGTAATTCACGAATGTTTTTCCTTAGAGATTACGAGAGGTCATTTTGGTCTCTCTACCCCTTCATTTAGTATTGGGGGGAAGATTGAGTTAGAATGATTTGTGGTTCTTATTGGGATTTTCAGAGAAATGAATTCCTGTTAAATAAGTTTCTGTTATGCTGTATCATAAAGCATTAGGATAGATACAGGAACTAAACATTTCCAGATTTATTATCTTTTTTGTTGTCTACCTATTTCTAATTAGCTGCATTTTGGTTATACAGAACATGATTGATGGGCTGGGCATCACTGGATATGAGGGTACCTATATGAGGGTTTGCGAGATAACACTTTCTGTTCTAAGGACAAACAAGGAGACACTCATGAGCGTTCTGGAGACTTTTATCCATGACCCACTTGTTGAATGGACTAAATCCCACAAATCCAGTGGAGTGGAAGTTCAGAATCCACACGCACAGGTCCGAGTCTCTCTTTTTTCTTTTTCCTTTCCCCCCTTGCAGTTTCTGCTGATGATTCTGGTTATTATGAGTAATATGTTCATTAACGAAGTCCTAGTTTTTCGTGGAAGCTTAGATTTCTTTATTGAACTTGCAGCTAGCAATTAATAATATTGAAGCACGTCTGCAAGGAGTTGTTGTTGGTGTTAATGCGGCACCATCCTTACCTCTAGCTGTGGAAGGACAAGCTCGCCGTCTAATAGCAGAAGCAGTTTCCCTGAAGAACCTTGGAAAGATGTACATATGGTGGATGCCTTGGTTCTAGTAGTTGGTTGGTTAGGTGTATAGCATCTGAGGTCCGTTCGTATATTCCACATTCTACTACTACTCGAGTTTTTGCCAGTGGTCACAAAGTCTAAAGTGACTTAACTGTCTCTTTCTCGAGTTTGTGAATATGACACATTTGGTGTGAGATTGAAGGATTCTAGAACTCCACGATATGCTTCGTCTGCGTAGATGTACTGTATGTTTGTGCTAGTTCCTACTAACTGTGTTCTTTTGCTTGCTCCTTGTAACTGCGCATGAATACCACTTTTTCTCTTACGAGACCCTTCTAAATTGTTGCGAAATATAGCCAGACTATCGTTAGAAAGGTACTTTTCTTGTTTATGTTTAAGTTACAAGTCCTATTAGTTGGTACATAAGTATTTGTTTGGTAAGCGGCAACCATCTGACTAGTTCGGATAACAGACGAATAGTGTCACTAGTCGTTCGTTAAGATGTAGTTGAAAGAGTAGTGAAACATGTGACGTGTAATAGTAACCTCTGAGAGTGATATTGAGTTATTGACAAAGTGAGACATTCTAACACCACTTAACATATACCATGTTCCCAAAGAAAGGGGAAACCTTTTGGTTGCAAAGATCTCATTATCAACATAGAATAATACTCTTTCCGTTTCACTAAATGCGCAACAATTGTGTCGGACGCAATTTTTAAGAAAATGTGTGGTTCCCATGAGATTTTCAACGGGGCAAAAATACATATTATGTTTTCGCTCTCACAAACTCAAGTGAATCTTCACAACATAACCACTCCCTGAAGGATTTCCCTTTGCCAATGAAACACCCGATATTTTTCCCATCGATCCTCAACGGACATTTCATCTGCACCATCATTTCTTTCACCAAACCTTTTACTGGTGATTCACCTCTGATAGAACTATGCTTCCCAGACCCACAAACCAGCAAAATTTCAGCTGGAGTTGGTTGGTCTTTATCAGCAAACCTAAGTGTAACTTCACCAAACCATTGTACCAAAATGAGATATGCAGTGGCCAAATGCATTCCATGTAAATCGAGCTTCAACTCCGAAGACTTCCATTCCATTACTTGATCAAGAACCGTTGATTTCTGCAGTTCTTTAACCAAATCAGCCTCTGCTTGAGTTAGATTCTCCAGCAACGCGTTGATTGAAAGAGGTAACCTTTTCAAATTTTGCAGCAACAAGGCAAAAGTCGGGCATGAGTTCAGAACAGAATTATAAGTTCTGGCTGAGACCACGATTCCTGAACTTGTCATTTTCTTCAACCACGAGACCATACACGAAAGCTCCCCGTGAGATCCAAAAGAAGAGAGCACCATATTGCAACAAACTGTATCCAATTCAAAACCTTCCTCTTCCATCCAAGATACACTCCTCTCCATATCATCAAGACGTCCAACTTTTCCATAGCTATAAACAAGAGATTTAAACACAAAACCAGATAAATTCAACCCCATTTCCTTCATTTCACGAATCGATTCCTCAGCTTTGCCTGGCAAACCTATTTCACAAAAACCAGCGACCATCGATTCATGACCATTCTGCTTCACATAAACGGAAGATGACACTGAGACAAGCTCTCTCAGCCGTGTAAGAGTATCCAAAAACCCTTTCTCTGACTTGCTCTTAGCATGTGAATCTAGCAAGTCACAATAGAACTTACATAAGTCCCTCTC
Source organism: Plantago elongata (assembly GCA_036897095.1). Classification (NCBI taxonomy): domain Eukaryota; kingdom Viridiplantae; phylum Streptophyta; class Magnoliopsida; order Lamiales; family Plantaginaceae; genus Plantago; species Plantago elongata. The sequence continues at coordinate 19,294 of JAYMSP010000813.1, read as the reverse complement.
TTTCATCAGCTCAGCTCTCAATACTGTCTCATCAAACAAACTTTCAGCTTCATCGAATCTCTCTTGCCTGTACAAAAAAGCTATCAATTCAGCAACTAGCTTGGCGTTCCAGCTGAACCATGATTGTTGTCTGATTATCCTGTACAGCTACAATAACCATAAGCATTTTCCATGAGAATAAAATTACATAGAGTGTTGCAATACTACTATCTATGATTTTATTCATCCCATATCCCAATCAATTCTTAACCCCGAACTTTCCTATTCTCTGTAGTTTTTAGCACTCACTATAAAGATTTCGCCTGTTCTACTTTTCGGTAATGTCACTTGTCTAATAGACAAAAACCTCTCAATACCTTCGTAAATATCAACTTCAGAGTCGAATCGCACCGAATATGAATCTTAAAGGGGCAAATCACACGTGCAAAAATGGTCTCCTGATGCTTTAAATGTCATACACAACCATGTGCATTATATGTCACAAAACCGGGCAAAATGTTGATCTCCTATCTAACAATGTACCAATCACACTTACTAGGCTACAAATTGAGCATAAATTGGGGTAAATGAGCTAATTGAATGCAGCTAATTCAAATTTCAAACATACACAGATACATACACATATAGAGATAATCGATACACTCACAGGAAATGCGATGGAGGAGAGGCGGAGATTGGAAGTGGAAGGTGAGATGACATGTGAGAGAGTGGTGAGAGCGACATGCTTTGAAGTCGAACCTACAAATTTGCGGAGTAATCCAGATGGCTCTTCCGTGGTGGCTAGAGACACAAGAAGTCGCTCGCCTTGTTTAGACAACGAGCAACTGAATCTCGCCGGAGAATGACGGTCGATGGCGGAGATAGGTGGCGTTCGCAACTGAATGCCGCCAGCTCCGGTCATTTTATTTCAGATTTGGGCGTGTAGTTCATTCCAACTTTATAAATTGTTAGACCATCACCAACGACCCCCGCACGTCACATCGCGAACGCCACGTCATTTTTCTATTTTTATTTTTTTAATTTTAATTTACATATTATAAAATTGTATAGAAGTTGAAATTAATTAAATTATATTTTATTGAAGACTTTTTTATAATGTATTGAGATAGAACAAACCAGAAATATATTACTACATAGTGCGGGATATTAAAATCGAACGAAAATAAAATGCAAAAAACATACAACACATAACATCGAAATAATCAAACACACAACCCCGACTGGAGAAGATCCATCTCCACTATAGCCTTAAAATATGTTCCATTAAGTCGTTCCATCTTCACTGTAGCCTCACAACAATAGCATTTTGATTAATCTCTATGTAGGCTGAGATGAGCCTCAAATCCTCACTCTCGTGGTATGGGTTGTTCCGTACGGTTGTTGTTGGTTGCCGCTCCTTCGGCGGCTTTCGCTTTTCCCACGCCTCCGGATCGGTTGTTTTTCCGACTGTGTCTCCATCACGACCTCCTCTTCTGATGTTTGTGAAAACATTGGTGTTTGAGAGGATGGAGATTGATAATTTTGAGTGTAGGGATCTTGGTAGGAGCTTTGGAATAAAGGACGAACATGACTCGTTTGGGGACTGGTTGGGGTTGGAAAGACGTGTTATCAAAGTGAGCTTGCATGTACTCATTGTATTTGTGGGGTTTGTTGAGTTTCAACCACATCTCGCCGAAAAATTCGCTGAAAAATGAAAGTGGAAAAGTTGTTTTGAGAGAAGAGATTTTTTTAAGTTTAATTAAGAGAGAAAGAGGAGATGGAGATGGGATGAAGTAAAAAAATATCAAGATTGGTCTCATTTTATAGATCTTGAAAAAACATAGCCGTTGGTGATTTTTTTATTTTTTTTTATTTTTTTATTTCATATTTTCGGAGATATTACCGTTTTAAAAACGGATATATTTCGAATTTGCAAAAAGAAAAGAAAATTAAAGGATACGACACATGGCAGTAGCCGGTTGGCTGCTGCCAAGGCACGACGTGGGACACACGCCGCGCCACGACGTCCCCATTGGGGCTAGTCTTAGTCTTTCGACACCACATAAGATGATTGTTTCATATAGAACTTAGTTTAAAAACTGAGTTATAATCATTTAAATTAACCTTTTTAAATCGATTGTATTTTAACAAATGTTACTTAGTCGGATTGTCGTTTATGATTCGTCCATATACAGTCTTGTTTTATAAAAAATAAATGTACATTAATTCTCTAAATCACTATAAATGGACGACATAATGTATCACAAAAATTCTGTACAAACACACCTTAATTTAACTCCCGTAATTGATCAATTTATGATACTCCGTAAAGCCTATTATCCTAGAAAATAAACTTTCGATCCTAAATTTACTTTGGAGGTCATATATCTTTCTATACCGAGAAGAAAACATGAAGACAAATTATCAGTCAAGAAAGCAAGTAACATGACTTTTGGAAGAAATACTTAAGAAGTCACATTTTGTAATACTACTGATATAGTATGTTTTGACTTTATTTGGGACTCTTGTCCGAACTGACTATTTGTTGTAATCGCTAAAGACTCATGTAACTCTATTAGACTTATTTAATATAAATGCATCATACCTTTAAAAAAAAGAAAAAAAGAAAAAATCACTTCGAAGGGTGACATAATTGTAATAAGAAAACTATACCACTGGCCTCGATTTTTATCTCGTAATTGATTAGTCACTTATAATTCTTCTGTAAAACCTTGTATCTTAGAAAAAAAAAAACGTCCACAAATCCCTCAAATTACAACGATAGATGATGTAAGGTCTATTCTCTAAATCCGAAACTTCATTAATTTTCACTGCAATTCAAATTTTGTATCATTCAGTTTAGTTCAATTGAAGTTTGTTATTTTGTTTTTATATACCACATGCAATTCAATTCCTTTAATTCAATTCAAATGAAGAAAACATAGCAAAAGTATTATACGAAAACCGTACGAAGAAGCCTCGATTTTAATTCCGGTAATTTATTTGTCATTTATGATTCCCCTATCCCATAAAGTGACTAAAAACACACAACTCGAAGTGTTGACACGACACGAGGCGTAAATCTATGATACAAGTATAGACTATAGAACCAACAACACTAATCAATCAGCAAAGACCGTAGGTCCATGCTGCTTCTTCTTCTAGTTTTACAAACAGTAACAATCAACAACACAGTGTAAGTATCTGTATGTATATCACCATCATCATCAGCCGGCAACTCCACAAACTCTCTCGATTAGGTCGATTCATTCTCACTTTTTTTTCATCATTGATTAATTTTTGTTAGGTTTACTCGTTTTGAGACATGAGTAAGAGACCGAGGGCCAGTTTCGCCTCACCGTCTTCCGTCGTCGATGTCTGGCGGCGTGAGCTCGGCCAGCTCTCCACTCGTAGTTTCGCCCACCGCCTTGCCGCTTCTGAGGTTGTTCGTTCGTTTTGGTTTTTGCTATTGTGTCAGATGTTGATGTTTGATGATTGCAATAATTAGATAGAAATTTTGATCGTATGTAATTGAATTGGTGATTGTTTGTGATTTGGTATGTAGATTGTAAGGTTGTTATGGTGATGTAGTGAGTTTTTGAGGTGTGTTTCGTTTGGTTTGGTTAATATTGTTATAAGCTGATAGGAAGATAATTTGACTGAGATGTCGGAGAAGAGGAGTGAGAGCATAAGTTACGTTACACTAATGAAACGAATTGAGCTTGTATGTTTGAGAATGTCGGAAGAGAATGCGGAATCCATATTGTTGGAACGAGTAAGGTTAGTGGATAGGATTGGGTGGGACTATGTGGCTTATAGCATGGAATGTGAGTTGAACACTGAGTTACTTGTGTCATGTAGCCACGTACATTGGTGCCGTTATCCCAAACTTAATGTCTCATTGTTTAGGTACTTTCGAAATGTAGTTCTCCATGCTAGCTAAAATGGATGCGAATTTCGAGAATGATTAGATTTGCACCATGTTTTGGTTAAGGTGCTTCATGTTTTGGCAAGTTTGGGGTTAGTATACTTAATTTCATGTGTTCTTATTATTGCATCAGGATCTTGTGCTCCGCCTTGATTTGCTACATAAGCTAGATAAACACCGAGGTTGCGTAAACACTGTCAGTTTCAATGCGGCTGGTGATGTTCTTGTGTCAGGTTCGGATGATAAGAGGATCATACTCTGGGATTGGGAAACTGGTCGCTTGAACCAATCTTTTCACTCAGGTCATCACAATAATGTTTTCCAGGCAAAGTTTATGCCTTACAGTGATGACCGAAGCATTGTTACCTGTGGTGCTGATGGGCAGGTAATTGAGTTTTCCTGTTCTATATCATTGAAATTTAATGATGAACTGCTCTTAATGGGATATTTGCCTCGAATGCTTGTTGATTAAGTAGCCTTCTCCCTACATTAGACAACAGAGTGTGGATCTGTTTATGGGATGAGTTCACGAATTAGATATTGAGGAACATTATGGGGAGCTTCCATAGAATATCTAGGGCAAGAATCAAAGATCTGTCTGTGAGTTTCTTCCAGTTAGATGAACTGCTTGAAGAATGTTTGCTTATGTGAGAGATTCTTCCATGCAGGTGCGACATGCTCAGCTTCTTGACTGTGGAAAAGTGGATACCAAATTGCTTGCAAAACATCATGGTCGAGCTCACAAATTGGCTGTGGAACCTGGAAGCCCTCATATTTTTTATACCTGCGGCGAAGATGGATTGGTTCAGCATGTGAGAAAATATATTTACTTAATTTGATTCTGTTTATATTAGTCTTTCAATTTGATAGTTTTGGTAATGAGTAGTAATAAATACTCTACAGAAGCAATAGGTTATTTTCCTTCATGGAAGTCACTGTTCTTGGTGCCATGTTTATATACAGACAGTTTAAGTTATTATGAACTTGGGGTCATCTGTTCTACTATGAGTTCACTTTGTTCTTACTAGTCTTACACTACATTCTGTGTCAACTTTACCCTGAAGAAGAAAGCATGTATACATGTCGAATATGTTGGATTAACCATGACCAATACACAAATATCTGTTATTTCAAACAATGTTCATCAATCTTACCAAAACAAACAAACAATGTTCATCAGTTGCCTTTTATATACTTTGGTTTCACCTCCATCTGCTGCTCCTTTGCTTTCACCACCACCACCAAAGCTCTGATTTCACTTTTGCATTTCTTATTTCTTTCTTTCTTTCCTTTATTTTTTTTTATATATCTATTTAGTTTTTTCGTTTTTGAGCTCTTAGCATCACAGTTGACACGGTTTTCTACTGTACAGATTGATCTGCGAAGTGGAACAGCTACCCACCTATTTATTTGCAAACCTCTGCAGAATGGGTTTCATCGTTCCTCGGTTCCTCTAAATACAATTGCAATAGATCCAAGAAATCCTAATTTTTTTGCTGTTGGAGGATCAGACCAGTTTGCTCGTCTATATGACATCCGCAAATATAACTGGGATGCATCATCTGAACTTGGTCGGCCTGTTAACGTCTTCTGCCCCCAACACTTAATTGATGATGATGAGCGTGTAGGAATAACAGGGTTGGCATTCTCTGATCAGAGTGAGTTGCTTTTGTCTTATAATGATGAATTTATCTACCTCTTCACAAGGGACAATGGTCTAGGTCCTGATCCAACTATTACTACCCAAGATGCTCTCATTTCTGATGAAAGTGATACAAATGGTGTGATTCTTGCTGAAAGTTCTACCCGCTCAAATTCTGATGCCAAAGTAGAATCTGCTCCACAGGCCTATAAAGGTCATAGAAACTGCGAGACCGTGAAGGGTGTGAATTTCTTTGGTCCCAAATGTGAGTATGTTGTGAGCGGATCAGATTGTGGCCGAATTTTTATTTGGAAGAAGAATGGCGGAGAGCTTATTCGTGTTATTGAAGCTGATAAGCATGTTGTGAATTGCATTCAATCTCATCCTCATGTTCCGGTGCTAGCGAGTAGCGGTATAGAGCATGACATAAAAATTTGGACTCCAAAAGCCATGGAGAGGGCAATTCTACCCACAAACATCGAAAAGGTATGTAATGGTATCAAAATGAAAGGATGCTTACTTTATGGTATAATACAGGATGTCAGAAAAAACAATTGTGACATACCTTTCATGTTAGACAAACTCACAACTCGCAATAATATGTACACTAAGTACTGGCCCATGCATCTTTGCTGAAATTTTTTTCCTTTGATTATATGAATAGTTTTTGTCATCTTATTAGTTGGTGTTATAGAGTTTGAGAAGTTTAAAGCTAGTCTTCCATTTCCTAATAAGCAGTGCTAACACAATATTCAGTATGATTCAACACTTGATAATAGGAATGTGGGACCTTAGTTTATAGCATTAGTGTTGTCGTGTCCTGTCCTGTCAAGATCTGTTTCCGGCAATTGTCAAGGTTGTGATGTTGTGTGCATTGTTTGTCTAATTTCTGGTGAGTTAGTATTTTATGTCTGTCCAACTAAGCGATTTTATGGAAAGAGAAATCATTTTCTTGCAACTGTTTTACTTCTTACATGTAAGTGCGTGCCTTAGTGCAGTGGTAAGGTTATCCATTGGTCACGTTGTGGTCATGGTTTCAAGTTTTGGAATTAGCCTATTTGCAGAAATGCGAGGGTAAGACTGCTTATAATATATGCCCACCACTGTGTAACTTGAAAGTGCAGTATGGTATTATTCCCTTTTAAACTTGTACTAACTTTGTATGTCCTGTTGTCTATTTGTTGCTATTCATCTTTACTCATTCCATAAGAATTTTACGAAACCATGACATAATTGAAATTGGTATGCATAAAAAGGCTGAGAGGTCCGTGTAAAATATAAATGAGAAGAATATCAGGAGCAGTCTCTGACTTTTAGTTAGCCATTTAAAACAGGAAGATTCCTTTTTTCCCTTTTCGCCTCAATGTGCTTTCGGGCATTCCTATGTTAGATACGTGTTGTGTTAGGAGAGGAAATTCTAACTTATGCATATTACTTAATAGGATAGGGCTCATATGTGTCGTGGAATTGGTTTTTTCCTTCTTGGTGGTTATGATGATGATGAGGATGATGATGAAGAAGATGACGACGATGACGACGATAATGATGGGGACAGCGACGATGACAGTGATATGACAAGTTATGATGATAGTAGTGATAGAAGTGGTGAATACATGGAGTGTGACTTATTGAATGAAGATGAACCTTTGGAGGAGGAAAGTGAGGAAGATTATAGTACTGATCTTACTTTCTTTGGTGATCTACATGACAATAATGATGGAATTAATGATTATGATGTACTTGAAGATTTCCAGGACAGCATTGCTGAAGATAATCATGTATCTGAGGAGATTATTGAAAACAGCAACTTTGCCGAAGATAATCATGTTTCTGAGGAGATTATTGAAAATACCAGGAATTAAAAGTTTCCTTGGGTTGATAAAGGTTTTTTTATTTTGAGGTAAACCTGAACAAAAGAAAATGGTTTTAATTTTTTGTTTTTTCATCTACTGGAAGTCTGGAACTGTATCTTCGTGTCCATATTCTTGCGGAGTTTCTGAACTACATTCCAGAAAAGGTCTGGACCAAACACATCTGAGAGAATTATACTTTGGTAAAAGGATGTCATTCTTGATAATCTATGTGCAGACATTTGTGATATTGGTGATTTTAGTGTTCTATCTTTTGTTGAGGGAGATACTATTGTGATTTTGATCGGATATTGACCAGGACTTTGATGTTTCAAGAATAATGGATGGTTTATGTCTACATATAACTTGATGCCATGTGATTGTGCTGCTGCTAATTATGTTCTTCAGCTGATAGTTTGCATTTTGTGTTTCTAGCGGAGACCGAGATCGAGAGATTGGGTGATTCGGACTCCTGAGGACCTTATGTTGCAATTGTTTTCCCTGCAAAGGAGCCGGAGGAGCCCTGAGAATAGTGGTGAGCACTCGGAGACTGGAAGGGACCTACTGCAGCTTCTTTTAAATTATGATGCCAATAGTGATGGTTCATCAGATGATGGTGGAGATAACGTTAGTGGTGAAGACTTTTATGTTTGAATAGTGGTAATTTCGGACGAATTAAAAGGTTCGCGAGGAAAGGCCCAATCTGTGTATAGGAGAACAATGAAATTAATAAGGTCTTGTGGGACTTATATTCTCTTGCTCCTCTCTTCGTTTTTTTTTTTTTTTTTCTGTTTTTCCTTCACAGGAGATGTCTTCTTGCTATAAATTTGTAAAGTTGTGTTAGTCTGCATCTGGCCTCTTAATTGGTCTTATGTATTTTTTGCCGCTTCTGATTGGAACTCCATATCACAGTCGTTTCAATTTTGATTCACGCAATATCATAATTACAATTTTTTTTAACCGAAACATATTTAGAAAAATGCTTCATTTGAAACTCAAACATAGCTTCATTACTCAGTTCCAACTCTATATTGAAGATAGCTAACATTCCTAAGTTATGTATTGTGATGAATTTTCAACTTTTGGAGATAATATTTGAGTTTTTATTTAGGGTCTATGAATTTTTATGTATAGTTTGTGGGTTTTTTTTTGTGGGGTTCTTTTTGTTTTTGTCTGTGAATTCTGTTTGAACTTTCACAAGTTTTTGTATTTTTATTGAAGTCTATAATCTGTTGATTTTAGATCTATTTAGAAGTTGTGGTTTTTTTCGTACTGTATGTTGGTTTTATTTAGTGTCTATGATTTTTTCTTTAGGTTTGTAGTTTTAATTTATGTTGTTTGTGGGTTTTATTCAGGCTTTGGGGGTTTTTATATAATGTTTGTGAGTTTTTAATGTAAAAGAATTGGAAAAATTCACTCCTGTTTTAAACATCTCATGTACATAATTAAAATAAAATTATCACAACTTATTAGGATACTTTATTTGAGCCTTTTCTAGCGAAATAATTATATGAGAATCAGTTTAAATGAATTTGGTATATAAGTGTTATAACTTACGTGTTCATGCATGTCACACTAAGATTAACACTATAAAAAAATTATCACATTTACATCACCTTTTCTATTTTCGATCATTAAACAAAATAGGAAAAGATGGATTAATCCTAAATAAGGAAAGATCGAGTTAATTATGAATATGGAAAGATGAGACTAACTCATATACGAATTGGCCAAGGAGATAACTATTTCCTAATTTACGAATTTAAACATGGAAGGTTAAAGATAGTACAGTATATATATAGGATCTTACTGCAATCTTTAATTTACAGTCTTGTATAGGAAGAAAGAAAGAGACAAAAACAAAAAAAAGAAACATGGTGAAGATAGTTATCAGACTTCGTCGCGGGAAAGATTTTGGACACGGGTTATGGTGGACTCGAGGAAAGCTTCTTGGAACAGGAGGCTTCGGTACAGTTTATCAGGCTACTTCATTCTGTTTTAGCTTCGTCTCTCGTCCCGATAACATGGCTGTCAAATCCGCCAAAGATTCCGAATCCGAATCACTTTACTTTGAAAAGAAGGTTTTCGACCAGCTTCGTGGCTGCCCTGATATCATTCAGTGTTTCGGTGACGAGTTGACTACTTCAGAAGATGGCGAAAAGGTTTATAATCTGCTTCTTGAGTATGCCTCAGGAGGAACGTTGTCAGACATGATGGAAAAGTCAGGCGATCATGGTTTGTGTGAAGGTGATGTACGTTCTTATGCTAGATCGATTGTCAGCGGCTTAAAACATATGCATGGATTGGGATATGTTCACTGTGATATCAAGCCTGAGAATGTTTTGCTCGTTGGAGACGAAAACAAAGGATATACAGCAAAGATTGCGGATCTTGGATTGGCAAAGAAGTCGGAGTTTTATGGAAATAATGGCAGGAAGAAAAGGAAGTCTCAGCAGGAGCCCTGTCCTTGGAGGGGTACCCTTGAGTTCGCAGCACCGGAGATGGTGATAGAAGGCGTTCAAGAAGCCCCTTCAGATATCTGGGCGTTAGGTTGCGTTGTTCTTGAGATGCTTACTGGTAAGCCCGCCTGGGGCGAAGACTTGACGGAGTTAAAGATTGCTGACAAGATAGCGACAAAGGATGAGTTACCAGTACTACCGAGTGACTTATCCAAGGAGGCCAGAAGTTTCTTGAAATTATGTTTGGCAAGAAATCCCAATAAAAGAGGCCGGGCACGAACTCTGCTGTATCACCCGTTTCTTAACGGTGGTGTCGACATCCATGTTCCGATAATTAAAGCACCAGCTAAACGTATGAGGAAAGATTTGAATGAGGTTGCTCTGACTGGAAAAGGGATGATAGATGAGTATACTATTCGTTCCAAAAGGATGAAGCTATGTTAGCGAAGAACCTGCCTGCGCTGTGCAGGATGATTTAATTGATCAGAAGCGTTAGTTATTATGTAATGATGAATTCTGTAGTGGGATTAGAGATACATAGCTGCGATTCTTTCATTCTTAATCAATATTCTTGTAAGATTATGTATATTCTTAATCAACGAAAATACATTGATGGGTTCTGTTTTCACTTGAAATGGCTTTCAAGCTGTTGGAGAAGTTTAAGTGCCAAATTGTGATCACATTGTTCCAGATTATGTACATTTTTCTTTCCATTGAAATAGATTCATCGTCGTGATTCAGGCCATTATATGGTCGCACCACACACTTATCCATTAACTATTGACAATTCATGTAGTTCGCAAGCTTGAGTTGCCATTACTGTTTCGATTTCAGGAAGTTGGTGCAAAAAGAAGTTTTAAAGATTGAGGTAGGTAATGCCTGCTATTCTCTGTGATTAAGAGTATTTCACTGGTTGTGGATCCTTGGTATAGATGAGAGTTAGATGGGCACATTCTAAGTATAACTACTGAAGATATGAGGAGAAAAAACTCCATATTTCGTATCGCGTATCCCTCAACTCAAATTTGAACTCCGTATCACACCCTTTCGACTTCAATTCACACAACATCATTCAAAATCACCAAATTACAATTTGTTTAAATAGAAATAGAAAAGGACACTGATCCATTTGAAGCTGGAACCTGGCTTCACGATGAAGCCCAGTTCGAGCTCTATATTGATGCTAGCTATCTTTAACATAGGCTTTGAAGGTAATGGCATCAAAATCTCTGTTTCAATTCCATATGGAAGCTGAAAGTAAGAAAACAAATGCGCTCAATTTATTTAAATAGAAAGAGTTCTTCTAACTTGGAAACCAGATGAGAGAAGAGAAATCATATTTTCACAAGTACCTTTCCGGTCAGCAATTCGCATAAAACCACATTCGAAACTGAAAACATCTGCCTTGTGATCATATTCTTTGTGTTCAATCACCTAAAACGTAGAAATAAATGTAAGAAATGAGAGTAAGCTCAGCTTCCTAATCTTCGAAGTTCCAGCAATCTTCGATAATCATTGCTTAAACTGTATAAACAAAATAAGGAACAACCAGGCTCGCATTCGATGAATACTTGAGGATAACACACGGGAGACTCTATCAGTCATCCCCGAACTGCATGCAAAACATGCAATTGCAATGACCTCAAACTAAGAGGAGTCGGCCATGGTGCCTTTCCTTGACTAAGAAGCAGAACTGTATGCGCCCTGACACTGAGAATTGGTTACACTTCAATTAGATCCCACACCTGCCCTTCGTGACAAAGGTAGTCAAGATCTTATTTCAGAGGTCGGGCAAAAACAAACACAGCATAAAATCCAATGGGAACCTCAATAGTCAATAATATGCCCACGAAACAACTGCAGTAGCCTGTATTTGCTTCCACATTCTCTAGCTATGCTATGACATGCTTAACAGAACTTGATTACATAAATCGGAGCATGTAGAAGTGATCTAATTTCTTCGGTGAATCAGGAAATGAAAAGAAACTAATCGCCCACCATTTATCCTGTCAAGTACTTACATGAAACTATAAAACAGTTGAAACACCAGATGTGCTACTGTGCAAAAAATGGAACCTGCCACGATTTACTCAACATGTTGAAATGAAAAAATATTTCCAGGATGCAAAGCAAAAATGGGTATCCTTTCCTTTAAGAAAGATAATTTTCCACAAAAATTACAATGTTAAGAGCACATATAGAATCCAGCAATTATGGAAAGCGGGAAGCAGAAAGCTTAAGACATTCACTCTGACATCTCCGGAGGCAAACATCATTCCAGTTTGGCACCTGATGTTGGTTAACACAGACAGTTCGAGCACATGCATCAGCACAAGCATCGAGTTCAGAAACACCACAAACTGTCACACATGTATCTGGGATCGGATCCTTAGAGAAGGCTCCAACTTTCTTCAGCATTCTTTTCGACGTACAAACTCTCTCACACACAAATATATCATCAGCACTCTTCTCCCTTCCCCGGGCACTTTTAATTCTTTGCTCCTCTGCATTTCTTGCCTTGATTCTGATTGCTTGACCGGCCACGAACACTGGGACAGCAGCACTGAGAAGGGTCCACCATACCTCAACCATTTCAGCTTAGCTTCCTCTTTCCCAGATACAACCCCACTTTATTTTCTCCTTAAAAAACTATACCTTACCAAATATGCCCTATCATAAGACATAGTCACAGTTAGCTAGCATACTGGGAGTAGTAAACTAGTGAGCAGTGAATAACCATATATATCAGTAGCAATCCAATTTTCAAAAAGAACTCAGGAAGAAAAAAAGTTAAGTGCATTCATACGTTTTTGGCGAATCAACAACCTGCATAAAGTTTCGTCACTGCTTACCTATCAACAAGACAAATACTAGCTACATGTACGCATACTATTATAAAAATGAATCGAAAAACACTTGGTACAAATCGGAACGGGAACACGGAGATGATTTTTGTAAAACGTCTAACTAGCCTGGTTTTCCTTCCCAAATTGTAAGAGGATCACAAAATCTCGCATACTTAGCTTCAATTCTGCAGTAATTTACACTCTTCTCACAGTTAAACGTCTCATACAAGCTCTTTTCCAAATCCAATAACAATGAAATGCCCAAAGCACAGTAAATTGCAAGAATCACAGTGGCATAACAGAAGCTATAGCGAAAAATTCAGCAAATTGCAAAGACGCAGAAACAAAATCAACAAGAACGAATTGGGAAAAAAAAAGCTCAGAAAGGGGTAATGGAAAGCAACTAGAATCCCTAATTGAAAAGATAGAAATGCAGAAAATAGGAAACAAACCTTCACAGAAGAATCAAAATGTAGGCTGGAAATGAAATTCGCCGATAGAGGAAGAGAATACTAGATAGATCGGAGCTGAAGGAGAAGACTGAAGAGTGTGAGCTGAAGAAGAAGAAGAAAGTGAGGGTAGGGTTAGATTTTCTTACTCACCTGGTACCGAACCAAGTAAGAAAAGGAAAATAAAAGGGTAAAATCTATCAATTATCAACTTTTACGATATACCGCCACTTCAATATTTATTATATATTAAATTATATATAAAAATCTCTTACATATAATTTCATATGATTTAAAATTAAATATATCATATTCATATGTGGTGTTGATCTCATCTATTCATTTACCCGTAAAATAAAATATGTACAAAAAAAGAAACTTTGATCCTGACGATCGTGAAAACGCATTACTTTTTTAACTTCAAATATACTTCTACATTTATCCCCAGTTAATTTTTATTTACTACTATGTTACCGCTTGTATATACTCCGTTTGTCCTGATGTTAACTTACTATGGAATTTTTAAACTCAATGGAAAACCCATTTGTCATTTATAAAATAAGAAGGATTTTTTCGACAGACATTTTAAATTGTATCGTTAAATTGAATTTTCATATGAAATAATAGTTATTAGTTATTGGTAATCATGAAAGTCCAAAAGGTTATATGCGTTACTATATTAGTAATCGGACCATTTCAAAAATAATCTTTAAAAATTAATAATCCAGTCACCCTTGACACTTATGGTTCAAAATCTACCTAAGGCTTAGAAAAAATATTCAATTCAATTAAGTCCAACTCTGTTTAATTATATTTTATATTACAATTCAGTTCAATTAAAAAATTATAGTAAAGTGAACATAGCCTAACAAGATAATTTTTTAGATGAAATATGTATGCTAAAAGTAAATATATTAGTAATTAGATTAAGATTATAGCTAGAGTCTTTGTGAATGTTATGCTGCAGATCTAGTATTATACATTAGTATTTATAATTAAAGATTGATTGCTTGAAAATGGGGATGTCAATAACACTAAATAAAAGTCACGGTATTATTACAGTACACTAAATGGAAATCTCCTAAAAGTGAAATGTAGTAAAAGTACAATAAGATTACAATTTCCTTAAAATGTGTCTTTGCTTTACTATATATACATAAAGCTAGGCTTGGTTTCAACACATATAAATTTCTAGTAAAAAATAAAATAAAACATTTTAATTAATTCATTAATTGTCTAAAGAATGATGAAGGTTGCAAAAACAATCTTGTTGTGTGCTATGCTCATCGCAATTAGTTTGCCCGGTGAGTTTTCAACTTTCTTTTGTTTATATTCTTGTAGAGTTTGCATCAATCTATATATAACCTAACCTAGTATTTACGTTGTTATTAATTTAGTTAAAAACCCCGATTTTAATCTATTTTTTGATTTTAACACCAATATATATAGGTACCGTGCTGTCCCTGAAAACATGTACCAAGGAATATGATTTGTCGGCTTTGTGTAAAGCTCCTTCGGATCCATGTCTTGCCCGTTGTAAACAGGAGTACGGGGACAAATTTCAAGCTTCCCGGTACAACTGTGATCCTCAATATAAGCACGAGAAGTATGGCAATTGTGTTTGTGTTTATGTTTGCTAAGTGTGTGGTTCGACAAGGAACTTAGTAATCGAGGGAAATTATGTCTAGTGACGTTTTTGCAATGTCACCGTGTAACCATATTTGATGAAATGAACATGAATCTTAAGGAATATTTTGATTGGGACTTTTACTATATGTTTTACGGGGTATATTTGTTCCTAAGTTTGAGTCACATTTATCAATGTGTAACTTCTGCATTATTATGATGGTAGTTGATGTTTTACTATTACCATCGATTCACGATGATAACTGACCCACACCACAATGGACGGTCTTACTATCACAATTGGAAAAAGCACATGATTAATTTAATAACCTAACAAAAAAGCACTCTGGTATAGTTGAAAATCACATAAGAAATATATTCATGAAATTACAAATAAGTTTCGGAAGAGACGATCTCTAACTCTATTTAGAGATGGTCCATTTTATCAATACTTACACATGTAATAAATCAAAACGTCTATGTTGTTAACTAAATAAGTTTTTTCTAAATAATTATCTAAAGACGAATATATATTGATAAAAAATCATCAATGTTACTAGTCAAAACATCCATGTTCCCAACATAAAATATTTTCATATTATAACAAGACTTATTTCCTTAACAATATAACCGTTTTAATGACTAATATTGTAGTTTTATTGGTAACATGTATCATCTCTGAACCGTCTCGAGACTTTGTGAAGTACAAGAGGTTGAAGTACAAGAGGTTATGTGCGTTATTGGAGAATGCAGACATCAAACTGGGAACGGGACCTGACATTCTAATTTGGATAGCGAAATGGCTGATGAAGTGTTCTCTTGCCAATCGGCTTATGGAAAGCTTATGCAACTAGAGGATGGGCATATTCAGGGGAGACATGAGAGCATCAACTGGAAATTATATTGTGGAAAAAACAAGCTCCCGAATAAATATAAACACTGTCTTTGGCTCGCTATGCAAGATCGGCAAATGACTCATGATCCGGAGTGCGATATATGTAGGGGAGCTACGGAAGATATGTTGCATATTTTTCGGGAATGCAGGGTTGTAAAACAAGTGTGGAAAGATGTATTATCCCCGGCTGACTTGATCAAGTTTGAAGCCTTGCTGGTTGATTCATGGTTTGAAAGCAATTTCCTTGCTTCCTTCGATACTGACTACTGGAGCCAGTTGGTCGGCTGTCTTTCTAGTCACGATGTGGAGTTTATGGAAGTCACGGAATACGGCAGCGCAGGTAGCAAGGTGCGGATGGTTTTTTTAATCAAACAACTAAGTTGCGATCTTCACATGATGCTTGACCCGGGAGAATATAGACGGAGATACAACTGGACCAAACCTCCCGTCGATTGGCACAAATTTAATGTCGATGGGAGCTGCCGACACTTAGAGAATGTCGGGGCTATTGGATGTGTGTTGAGAGAGGCGAAAAGGAACATGGGTTTGGGGCATGGCAAAGCGGACTGTGACACCAACGGTGGATGATATGGAAATGCAAAGCCTAGCTCATGGTCTAGAAGCAGCCTGGTACCAAAGGCATCTGAAGTTCATAGTTGAAATTAAATAGATTCGTAGACAACCTTTGCTTGGATAACGGATTTGAATCCCCCCTCGGACGATTTCAAGGTGATTGTAGATCGTTGTAAAGAACTCTTAAGGATGTTGTGGGACATTGAGGTCAGGAATATAGATAGGAAGGCAAATTTACGTGCTTATCATATAGCCTCGCTAGACTATCACTTTGACTTTGATGGGAATGGAAGATCTTGGCATTCTTCACCATATGTCATTTTGATTTTGGGCTCGGATCTTAACTTTTAAGTTTATATATGTCATTACTTTAAAAAAAAAAACTCTAAGAGATATACTACTAAATATGCAATGTAGTCGTATAACTAAAATAAGATTATGGAGTTATTGCGAATGACTGAATCTGAATGAATGTGATGCTGCGGATCTTGCTAGTGTAAATAACATTTTGACAAATAGAAATAAAGATTGATTGTTTTTAAAATGGGGATGTAACTAACACTAAATAACATTAGCACTAAATAACATTTTCACAATACTACAGTATCACTATTAAATCCACGATATGCTTCTAATATTATTTAAAAAACGACTTGAGTATTGTGAGGATGGAAGAAGGTGTATACCAAACCGGCACGCACCTTGGTGCAAATCTCGGTAAAATAGACACTGCCGGATTCTTTTATGGAATTGATGGTGGAATTTTATTAGTATGAAACTGGTTCTGTGATTGAGACTCTTTTGGTGGTGAAGACAATTAGTTGTGATGCATAGTAAGCCTACATGGAGGGTTAAGAACTGTGCGGTGTTGACACTTGAAATTTCTGTGTTAGTTGATGTTTGTATTTAATTTTGATATTTTTAGTGATGTATTCTAAAACATGTATGATGGTTTGGACGCATAGTTTTATTCTCTTTGTAATTCTTTGGTTGAGGGCACTCTTTGTGCTCTTTGACCCTTAATAATATAATTTTCAGTCAATTAAAAAAACTAATAAATTAATTTTTGGACATGGAAATCTCCTAAAAATGAAATGTAGTAAATACGATAAAGATTACAATCTCCTAATGATGAAATGTAGTAAATACAATAAGATTACAATCTCCTAAAAATGAAATGTAGTAAATACTTAGGATTACAATTTCCTTAAAATGTGTCTTTCCTCTACCATATATAAAGCTAGGATTGGTTTCAACACATAAATTTCCAGTAAAAAAAAGAAAAGAAAACATCTTAATTAATTAATTGATTAATTGTCTAAAGAATGATGAAGGTTGCAAAAACAATAATCTTGTTGTGTGTTATGCTCATCGCAAGTTTGCCCGGTAAGTTTTTCACTTTTGATTATCATCATCTTATAAAGCTTGCATTTCGATCTGACATATTTTGGTTACATGATTGTTTGACTAACGATTAAAACAGTGTAAACCTGATTAAATACACTTATTTTAAACCAATTTTATTGATTTAAACATCTATATATATATAAACCTGATTAAATACACTTATTTTAAACCGATTTTATTGATTTAAACATCTATATATATAAACTTGATTAAATACACCTATTTTAGACCGATTTTATTGATTTAAACATCTATATATATGTAGGTATTGTGTTGTCCCAAAGAACATGTACTGAGGATTATGATATGTTGCCTAACTGCAATGGATCCGTAACGGATCCATGTCTCGCCCGTTGTAAACAGAAGTACGGGGACAAACTTCAAGCTGCCCACCTCAACTGTGATCCTCGATACACGAAGGAGAAGTATGGCAATTGTCGTTGTACTTATGTTTGTTAACCGTTTGGCTCGACAAGAAACTTAATAATCAACAATCGAAAACTACATCTAGTGACGTTTTCGCAATGCTACTGTGTAACCATATTTGATGAAATGGAACATGAATTAATTTTCAGAAATACTTTGATGGCGATTTTTACTATTACAATGGGTATATTTTATCCTTATGTTTTGAGTCACATTTACTGATATAATTACCCGACAAATAAGCGTTCGGGTCTAGTTGATTATATAAGCACGTTCTAGAAATTACTAAATATTATTGAGACAATTTTTATCTATAGACCGATAATGTTATTAATTAAAACGTTTATGTTGTTAATAAAATAAATCGTATTGTAATATGAAAAAATTTCTAATAGTAAAATAGGTATATTTTAATTGATAATATTAATAATTTGCATAATAATATATATATCTATCTTTAAATAAATTATTTACACGATGTATTCAAAAGATTTGATCGTCAACAATATCAGTTGCGGTTTTGCTTTAACTACGTACAAATGAATACTATTCCTAATGTTCTAATCACCATTTCTTTGCTAAATCATCATGATACTAAATTTTCTTCACATGTATAATGATTAATGCATTAATTCGGGTACCGTGCAAACACGGGGCATGAAAAAATGCACTGTATTGTGCTCGCTTATCAAAATTTGACTACTTATTCTTTGTATGTTGCAATTGAATAAACTTTCATACCCAGTACAGCTTTAACACTTGAAAACCAATCCAAATGTTCCATTCAAAGATGAATTCATGAAGAAGGCTGAGATCATACACTTGGACAAACTTATTAACATGTGAAGTTTCATGCAAAATAGAAGGAAATAAAATCATGTATTCAATGTGAAACAAATATAATAGGTAAAATACAACACTTTTACACAATGGTACTATGAAATAAGTGATTTTGAGTTAATTTAATAGTATAAATTTAATATTGTAAGAGGTCATGTTCTGAAAGCCGGTCCGGACAGTTAGACTGGAAATCCTCTAAAAACAGTTAGATCAGGGTCGAACCGGTTAGGCCGTTTTGAATCGTTTCGAACTAGTATTACGTGATCACACATTTATATATTTAAATATAATTATGGGTGTGTACATATAATGAACATGTAACATACTATCTAACACATTATATATATATATATATATATATATATATATATATA
>JAYMSP010000812.1:0-40846 GCA_036897095.1 Plantago elongata | reverse complement strand
CCCCCCCTCGTCGTCTATTATGTCTCGAATATGCAGATTCGAGCCAAGAGTTAGAGGGAGAAAACTGACCCAAAAGGGGGAGATATTGATCCAAATAGAAGAGAGAAAAGATCGATGATGTCCCTTAAGGCAACCGACCGATCAACCAAGGCTTCAACCAACAAAACCTATATTCCCAGCAGATAAAATCTGAAAAAGAAAGACTGACTCAAACCAAAACCTCTAAAGGAAAGCGATTCCAATCCCCAATGTTTGCAAAAGGTTTGATCAGATTCCATCTCTTATACCAGTACCACATATTCATCTTAATTGTTTCGAAGATTTCCGAATGTGACTCATTTGCGTCGTTGAATCTTTTGTTGTTCCTTGCTTTCCAGATGTACCAAGTCGAACCATGCCAAACATCTATCCAGAAGCTCTTGTCCCTTGAAGATGAAGTCGAAAGCCAATGATCCCAAATATCCACAGACGATCCTGAAAATTGAACCATAGTATCCAGCCAGCTGCAAATACATTTCCAAACCTCCCGAGCAAAATTGCAGTGAAACAACACGTGCTTCAGATCTTCCACAGCTCTTTCGTCGCAAAGTTTGCAGTCCAGATTTGATTCAGCACACATAACTTTCCTCTTAACTAAGTCGGTCATCGTCGCTATCCTTTCCCACATCACCCTCCAGGCGAACAGATTCAGTTTCTGGGGGATTTCTTTGACCCAGATTTCCTTTCCCCGTTTTTTCGATTGATCCAGCGTTCCTCTCATTCCATCTTCTATGAATTTGTATCAGATGCTAGCATAATAAATCCCATCCTGAGCCTTCGTCGAAAGCCAATGATTCGCTACATCTTCGCGCAGAGTGTACCTGTTATTTAAAGGGATCAAATTTTTCACAAGACTAACTTCCCAGTTAAATAAAAATTTTCTCCACTTCCATTCTCTTGACACTCCTGCACTGGCCACTCCTAATCTATCACAAATCAAACTTTTCTTATCCAATTTCAAAGAATATAATCACGGAAACAATTCCTTGAGACGTAATCCCCCTTTAACCCATCTATCTTCCTAGAACAAAGTTGATTTATCATTCCCAATTTTTCGCTCAATTTCCAACCAAAACCATTCACTACATCCTACGAACTTGACCAGGTCCCACCACCATGAGGACCAACCTTTTCCCCAAACTTTCTTATTCATACAAGATTCGACTACATACACGAACTTGCCGTACTTTGATTGAAGTACCGAAGACCAAAAAGACTCAACACTCGACACGAGTTTCCAACCCCGTTTTCCTACCAGGCCATAAGTGAAAGACTAAGGGACTGATTGGTATAGAATTTGAGTGGTCTTTTTTGGGTTTTTTGTGTACAAAATGTTCAATTTGAGTGGAAAGATGGTCGCTCAAGCGGTATAACAAACGGGGCATAAGTGTTTGGTCCTATACTTCAATCTCAATTTGAATTTAGTTGGAAATTGATGAATAGTAACCAAATTAAAGTTGAGTTGTGTGATTTGTGTTTGGTAATATTTATATGTTTTGTAGGGTATTTAAATATGAGAATGTGTATCTGAATAGTAACTAAATTGGAATTGAGTATTACAAACACAAAAAAAAACCGATCAAACTCATTTTGAGTTGAGTTAACTCAATTTGAATACGGAACCAAACACTCTGAGCAAGAGTCTCTTCACTTTATTTGTTGGGTAAGTTGGCTTAGACCAACTTAAAATGAGTAATTTGTATGTAAATGTTGATCTTTTACTATTTCTTATAAGGTATGAGGTGTCTTCATCATTTAGTAGTTCAAGTAGTTATGTGAAATAAATATAATCGTAAATATATAATATTTGTACGACGGGATATAAATACTTATGTGCAAATTAAATGAAATACATAGGCATGGAATGCCTTGAGTCTTGTTAATGGGTGCAATACCCACCAAAAAATGAAAGTTAAAGACTATAAGAAGCCATTGACATCTTCTAAATAATTCTACCTTGGTTTCTTTGCCTGAACCAAATCAACAACCACAACGTTCACCTAGACTAATCATATTCATCGTGTTCTAAAGTGTTTTCAATTTCTTTAAAAATTTATTTTGGACTGCATATGTAAAAACTCTGAAGGAGTGCTTCATGTGGTGTGAGGTTCTGAGCGAAGAAAATTTAATATAACATTTTTTAGTAGTCGATTGCTGGAGAATTTAGTGAAGTGCTAAACAAAGTGCAGTAGTAAACAACAATTTAACATGATAATTAAAGACTTCATTTTATTATTGTAAACAGAGAAAAAATGTTGAATAAATTGTAAAAGTGAAACAACACTTTAAAAAATATAATTACTCATTAACAGAATAATAAGAGACTTATTATATTATTTAATAATTAAATATGTTATTTTTGTAAAATTAAACATCATAGCGTATTATATTTGAACTTTTAATATTTATAGTAAAATATTGTGTACCTATTTCAAATTAGATATGTTTAATAATTGGTTTCTAAATTCTTTGTTCTGTTTCATTCAACTGGATTTAGTAGCTGGCGGCCAGGTGAGAATATAAAGATCGTTGAAATAGTTTTGTATAAGAATTAACAAAATAACAATTAAGAAGTCAGAGTTAAATGTAATCATTGGCTCGATCAAGTATATTTGTTTCGTTAATTTATGTTTAGCTTTCTCCATGTTATTATTAATTTTAAATCAACGGCGGTGACAACCAAACATGTATCGGATAACTTTATGACTTATCTAGCTCTCACTAATTAATCTATTCCTGTTGATATAGTTTTATATATCAGCTTTAACAATGCATTAAAAATAGCGAGATTTATATATCAGTTAATGACAAGGTTACTACGTAATATGTCACGTGGGATTAGAGGGTATAAAGGTGATTCTTTGATATGTCAGTTTAAAATTTTATTATGGTTGTGACATTTTGGAGTTCGATTTTAATGGTTTTTGTTGATAATGATCCTTTTTGATGGTCTTGCTTTGGTCTCAAATCCCATTTCAGAAGCCGTGAGTTTTTTTTGAGTGAAGACTTAAGTCCCGTTAGATCTATCCTTATTATATTATTAGTTTAGGTATAGGGTTGTTTGAATATCCTTATCGATTTAAGAGAAAGCTTAAGTCACATAGGAGATACATTTTGAATTGTTTGATGGAGAAATAAATCCAAAATTTTGTGCTTATTTCGACTAACTTCTAAAATATTGAAAGGTAGCATTGAGGCAACCTACACCTTAGTCAAATGTTGAACAAATTGAAATGAACGATTCTCATCACAGTCGGGGTTGTAAAATTGAGTAAACACACCCAGAGTTTTATAGTCGCGATAACATGCAGGTGAGCTGAAGTCAGATGCGAACACACACAACAATTCATGTAGAAACAACAACTGGGATGGGTGAAGGGGTGTTGCGTGTAGTATTAGGTTATGAGCGGGGGAAAATTAAAATATCATTTCTTAGTAGCCGATTATTGGAGAATAAAAAAAATACTAAACAAATTGTAAAATTGAATGACACTTTAACAAGACAAATGACACAGGACAATAACAATGCTTAGTAACCGGTCGCTAGAAAATAGAGAAGAAGCGTAGAATAATTTGTAAAAATTGAAATGAAACTAAACGATACCTTTTGATTGAAAATGCATTTAAACGGGATAATTATTAAAAATTATTATATTATTTAATACATTATAATTATAACGTAGACGGTTGAGTAATGTCCGTAGGCAAACAAGTGGTGATATTTGAATTCTTGTATTTGGGATAATGATTAATAAACCTACTTGTTTACCGTTTCAAAAATATAAACTAGTGATATAATCACATGGCCTAAATTATTTGGTTTTGATACATAACTGTGAAATGAAGCTTCTTTAATTTCGAGAATGAACCATGTTAGTATAGTTTTTTAAATTTTCAATAGACTAATTTGCTATAATTTGACAGTTAATTAGAAGCACTAATTCATGTTCCGTTGATTTTGCTAGTGATAGTTATTGGCCATATTAAAATAGAGATAATGTGGTTCACATGAGTATATACGCGTCTTTTGCAAACTGGTTGGAACTATAGATACTTTGGCCGATAGTTTATCAAGTTAACCCAAATTAAGCTGGTAAAATGTAACTGATGTCCGATATATAAGCGAGTTAAATTTTAACTTTCTAAGACAACTACCAAGAACGTACCTAGTACATGTAACATGATAATTCTCCTGAGTTGTTTATATATATATATATATGCAAGTAGAGAATTACCAAGTATTCAACTTCCACTCCTTAAACTTGAATTATTGGACAATTAATTTGTTACGTTTTGATAAGTACAATTCAAGATACCAACAGAATTCCTAATTTGTGGGCTGCACAAATTGTATATGGAGGCCCTCCAACTCCAAGAATATATCCAACAAATGAAAACAACTTTAATTTACCTAGCTACCCAAGTTGAGCAAGTCTCTTAATACATAATTTATTTGGAGATGTGTATATATTTTTTAAGTAAATTATTTATATTCTCCATATGGTGTTTTTCATATTGTAAAAATAAATGATTTCGTTAACAAAATAAATATTTCAATTAATCGCATGATGATTTTTGTAGAAACATAGGTTGTTTTTAGATAAGTTAGACTGTCTATATATGGTATTCAGAAGTAAGGATGTGTTCTATTAAACTGAAATTTATAAAAATGAACTGAACTGAAGTAAGATATAAATTATAACTAAACTGAACTGAATTGATTATCAGTTGAAGAGAACACATCTTAAATCTATTAATAATTTATCTTGACGACTAGATATTCATATGTTGTGAATAAATCAAGAGTGCCTCAAAACTTTTTTATGGAAAACATGAATATATTTTAGTTAAATTTCAATTTAATTTTGTTAATAATCTAACTCCGTATTTAAATAACTTACTTAAATACGGTTTATCTAGAGACTTTGCGGGTGAATATGCAAATAATAGAAGAGTCCCATCAATATGCGTAAGTACAGACGACCCCTGATTATCATTTTGGATAATTTCATAATTACAAGAAACTTCATCATACATATCCATGTTATGTTCATGTCTTCTTCTCTGAAACTTCCCACAGCCTTCTTCAGTTCTTCTCCAGAAGGATGACCATAACCGTGTCATTCACCTTTTAAATAATACGTACGGCATCGTACATCTAAGAAAAAATCAAACGTTATACAACTTTCTCTCGTCTCCTATATATATGATCATCGATCACATAAAATTCTCAAACCAACAACCAAGAAACTAAAAACACACACACAACAACAAGTCTTGTAACATTTACCAAGCTACCTACCTAAAAGCCTAAATCAATGCTTCCTTCAAACAAAATCAACTTGCAAACAATCTTCAACAAGCTCGACAAGAACAACGATGGCTCCGTCAGTGTAGACGAGCTCATGTGGCTCCTCGCCAAGATCGGGTTCCAGGTCAATCGCGACGAACTCCTCGAACTATTGGCAGGAAAAGATACACTAGACTATCATGATTTCTTGATCTTCTATGAGGAATTGATGCTCGAGGGGAGTTTAGTCGTTGAACAACACAGTAGTGATACGTTGGAGAGAGACCTACTAGAGTCATTTAGGGTATTCGACATCAATGGTGATGGATTCATTTGTTCCGATGAGCTTAAAACCGCCTTGTCTAGATTAGGGTTGTATAACGGGCAGGATTGCAAGAACATGATCGGAGTGTTTGATACTAATTCGGATGGGTTGCTCGACTTCGAGGAGTTTAAGAATATGATGTCGCGGACAGAACAATGTAACTGTTAGAAGTAACTGTTAGAAGTACATAAATATGCCCGTTAATTTCTTGTATTTGCCATTGTTCTTGTAAATATACTATATATTACTATATATACTACTACGTACCTGGACTTCTGTACAGTGAATTGATTTGAGAATTTGCTCACTTTAATTTGTGATCTGTTGATTTCTAAAACTTTTGCAAGATAAAGCAGTCACTCATAATGTGGTAGTTTCATAGGGCGACTTGATTATTATATCATTTTTGTAATATATATATTATCTTCATTAATTCTCAATCTTAGAACTAACACTCTTATTCTGCTTTTTTATTTCGGATAATGGTTAATTAATTTTGTTGACCCTAATAATTAATATGATGATAACAAACAAGTTAAATATAGGAACTGAATATATCTGGAAGTCAACGTGCAAAGAGATGCGCAAAGAGATACGGAGAAAGATTTTGAAGAGTTTTAATTCAAATAATCTGTTAAAAAGTCTCAACAAGAATGTGGAAAAAGTATGTTATTCTTCCAACAATTTCAGCAATTCAGAACAACTTCAATCAAACGTTCATATTCCTCTGCGATATAAAAGAATTCAAGGTTGGAGAAGGAAGAACCAAGGTAACAGTGCATACAACGATTCTATCAATGCAAGAAACAAAGTTGTCTTCAAATTTCTCAATTAATATTCATTCAATTTATGTATAGAAAAGAGAGAGTTATGTGAGTTTCATAACATTGAATTATTGTATAGAGAGTTTCAACCATCATTTTAAAACAATATCTAAAAAAATTCAAGAAAATTTCATATTACAAATTTGTTTATCATTTGAAAGAAATAATCTGGAGGTTTGCAAAATTAACCCAGTTGAGTGCCTAGCCTAGCCAGGAGTCTTGAGAAGAGAATCTCAAATTGAATTATCGTGGCATAAATTATTGGGTTTGACGTATAACGTGAATGAAGTTTCTCTAGAGAATAAACCAGGTTCGTTTTTATCAAAGTTGTCTAACCATATGTTAAATTTTCAATTAAGTTGACTAACTGGGATGTATAAGTTGACAGTTAAAAGTAGTTGGAAGCACAATAGTACATAGATTTGAAAAAATGGGGTGCACATTTGAGTATGTGTCTGTTTGGAAAAATGTGGGGCACACTAGTACACTTTGGTAAATACTTCGATTTCTACAGTCCTACGGTCCCTACCAATTTCCAATAACCCAAGCCTCTCATATAATGTAAGGTGGGTATTATGTAGGAAATTTTCTAAGATTTTGATGCTTAATGTGTGGTTGAATACAAATAACAATAAATTTAAAACTCATTCATTCAATGGAATATCAAAAATTAATTCAAACCTCTTTGATTTGATTATATAATATTGATGAAAAAAAGTACTCCCTCCATCCCGCTAGAAGTGAAACAATTTTTCATTTTGGGCGTCCCATCAAAATAATATAATTTTTCATAGATGGAAATAAACCTCACAATACAATTTATTTTTAACCACATATTATTTGATCCATATGTAATTTTCTATCTCAAACTCATTCTTATACTAAATAATTTTTTAATAAGCGTGCAAAACCAAATTGTTTCATTATTAACGGGACGGAGGGAGGGAGGGTATCACCTTTCACATGACCTTGTGTGTAATAAGGGTATTTCCTCCACTTTAGTCTTGGTTGGGGTCAATTGCGGCTAATACCCCGAACTTTTGGCTCGACTTCGTGTTGAGACATACTAGACTCGAGGGGTGACCAAGATTACTTCGGAGTGTATCATAAGTGGTTTGGAATGTGTGAAGTAGGGTGGTGGTTGCGAGACCGGTTTGGAGATTTATTATGGGTGACTTTTCAAGTCCGGGATGTTAATGGTTCCCATTGATTCATGTTTATTTTGGTAATTCTGATTTTGGTCTCGGATTCGGGTTGAGAAGTCGTGGTTCCCTTGGAAGTGAGATAATAGAGGTCATGGTCTACCATTGGTGTAATGCTTGGTTCTGAGTTGATTATTGTATTTTGGTTTCAAATAGTGGTAGAGGATGTTGATGTAATGTGGGACTTGAATCCCGAGCATTCCTTATACCCTTGTACACTTTTAGAGATATTAATATATTTTTGCCGTTTCAAAAAAAAAAATAAAAAAATAACGGGACGGAGGGAGTAGTTTATTTCTCAAAAATAAGAAAAGCTGAGAAATTTAGAGGAAAATCTATAATGATTGAACAATCTCTATAAGAATTGGACAACTATCTTTTCCCTTACAATACCTTTTAAAGGGTAAATAATGAACCCATTTTTACATTGTACAGAGTCCATGACTGTTTAAACTGATGTTGGATCATGGGTTGCTCCGGTCCCTCTATGTCTGTTCTGGGCTTGCTCTTCTGTATTACCACGTGTTGAGTTCAGATCAACAGTCTCACATGCGAGGGGCCTGCTAAATTGTTCACATCGATTGAGACTACCCTGAGAATTCTCTATAAAAATTGGACTATTCTGCCCCCTTACGTACATTGTCTTTTAAGGGGGTGGAAGACCCCGTTTGTACAAGTTCAATCCTCAAATGTGTTACAAAAACGACTAACAAGTGTTTAAATTGTAAATAACAAACCCTAACGGATACAAATATAAGAAAATAATAATTAAAAAGGTCCTCGTAAATAAAGAAAACATCATAAAAAATTTGAACGAGTAATAAAACACAACTTTGATCCTTCAAATTATGCATGTAATTTAACGTCACTCGTGTTACAACTTAATTTATTATATTTTGGGTATATCGTGATGATGACTTATAATATGTGATAGTGTATAAAAGTGAGGGTTGGCTTAGTTCGCTAGTTTTGAATAGTTTAGCTCTTCGTTTTTTTAACATGTATTAGGTTTGACTTCAGTAAACTTAGATGGATGGGACTTTCTTGTAGTTCGGCGTAGGACCTTCTATGTAACCCGGTGTAGGACCCTTCTTGAAATCCGCTTAGGACCTTCTTGGTGTAGGCCCTTCTTGAAGTCCGACATAAGACCTATGTAACTCAGTGTAGGACCCTTCTTGGAGTCCGACATAGGACCTTCTTAGGAGTCCGGTGTAAGACCCTTCTTGGGAGTTCGTTGTAGGGCATTCTTGGAGTCCGGTGCAGGACCTTCTTAGGAGTCCGGCTTAAGACCTTCTTGATAACCCAACGTAGGACCTTCTTGGAGTCTTGGCGTAAGGACCTTATTGGGAGTCCGGCGTAGGACCTTATTGGGAGTCCGGTGTAGGACCTTCTTAGAAGTCAGGCTTAAGACCTTCTTGATAACCCGATGTAGGACCTTCTTGGAGTCCGGCGTAATTAAGGACCTTATTGGGAGTCCGGCGTAATACCCTTCTTGGGAGTCCGGAGTAGGACATTCTTGGAGTCCGGCGATACTTGTGTGCCAGAAAGAGAGGGGAAAGGGTTAATTCTTTTGGGCCGGTTGCCTAAGACAAATCGAGCTCGGACTCAATGTGTTAAGGGGTTGATCAAGTTAAGGCTTTGACCCCAAAACTTGGAGAATGAAGTATGTGGAGGTTCATACTTACCTAATGAGGAGGAAGTGAGCTGCTATTTATAGGTGAATATTTGTTGAAGTGTCTCATTGGATGAGTGACAAGTGTAATCTCTATATACATCCAACTTGGACTTATGCATTCTTAATGGACTTGACCCAATTAAGTAGATGGATTTCGACTATAGTCTAAAAGTTATGAGCCCAAATGTTGAAATATTAGAGGGTCGATCACTTAATTTTGGTGGTGTCGGACTCATATGAAACTCGAAATCGGACCTCCTTTTGGATTCGAGTTAGGACATTAAATCTTAAAAACGTACTTAAATGATTTTAATCCGTCAATATTCTCTAGATCGGATTTATTTATAAATATCAATATGTATAGAAATATGTGAAGCAATTTGAAAGAAATAGTAACACAGAATATTATGGTTGTAGATGATTATTAGTCGATAAATTAGTTGTTTTTTATTCGTAGGAAATATTAGTAGCCTCAGCAACACCACGACAGCATGTGATAATCCATGATGCCATCCAGATGATGCAACAAATGGCACAAGTGGGCGTTAATACTTCTGTAGAGAAACAAATGGAGTACGTAGCCATTCACGCCGGCCCATAGATCCAACCTAATTAGGGGTACAGCCCACAATACTAAATAATATAAGGGTTAATATAAAAAATGAAAAAGTCTCACATTAAATCTAATATAGTTACTCTTAATTTCTCAAAATGAAAGCCTCGCATCTCATGAGGTAGTAGTTGTGATACAAAATTATAATTTCAAATTCTCATAAAGGAAAATTTCTCTAACCATAAATTAAAAAATCAGCAATAAAAACACTCAAAGGTGTTTGGTTCTGTATTTTAAATTGAAAAAAAATTAATTTCAAATATATCTTTTAAAGTAAAAATCAATTGAAATTAAATTTTCTAAATTTAAATTCGGTATAAAAAATTTCAATTTGTCTTCAACTTTCTTTCCCCTCCGGTACAACTTCCCACATGACATGTCATATTTCAGAATTCATAATTACTCGTATGAAAATGTCGGATTTTAAAATTTTTCTTCATATGTTAATAAATATCAACACTTTTATTGAACCATATACTTCCAAAAACCTTTCTTCGATTAAGTTTTTCTTAAATAATTTTATAAAACATACAAATTAAGAGATGTAGATATTCGGATGTGAAGTTGCTTGATTGAATAAATACATACCGGCCGAAATCCAGTTTACCATTTTTGGATGGTTTCACAATTACCAGAAAGTTCGTCCCACTTCTAGTAGTACGTATGATTTTTTATTTCTTTTAAATGTATGTATATATGATTTACATATTCATTTAATATCTTCTTCTTAGAACCTTCCTGCAACCTTCTCTTCGAAATGCACGGCCACAACCGTGTCCTTCACCCTTGAAAATATCCGTACGGAACCCGTTCTTCTTAGAAAAAATCAAACGCAACTCTAATAGCTCTCCTCTTCTATATATATATAGATAGAGTATGGAGATGATCATCTACCACACACAATTCCCAAACCAACAACATATACACTACAAGTCTTGTAACAACTTCCCAAGCTAGCTGCTAACTAAAAGACTAAAACAATGCTTCCTCCAAACAAAATCAACTTGCAAACAATCTTCAACAAGCTCGACAAGAACAACGATGGCTTCGTTAGCATAGACGAGCTCATGTGGCTCCTCTCCAAGATCGGGTTCCAGGTCAATCGCGATGAACTCCTCGAACTATTGGCAGGGAAAGATACACTAGACTATCATGATTTCTTGATCTTCTATGAGGAGTTGATGCTTAAGGGCAGTTTGGTCATTGAACAACACGGTGACGATAAGTTGGAGAGAGACCTACTAGAGTCATTTAGGGTTTTCGACATCAATGGTGATGGATTCATTTGTTGCGACGAGCTTAAAATCGCGTTGTCTAGATTAGGGTTGTATAGCGGGCAGGATTGCAAGAACATGATCGGGGTGTTTGATACTAATTCCGATGGGTTGCTCGATTTCGAGGAGTTCAAGAACATGATGTTGCGGGCAGAAGTAATGTAATTGTTAGAAGTTTAGATTCCCATTGTCATGTTATCATATGTTTTGGTCTATTAATAATGTGCTATGTACGTGCATTATATTTATCATTGTTCTTGGATATACTTTGAGTTCTATACTTACCTTGAGATCTCGCTCACTTTTGTGATCCGTTCATATCTGAAACTTTTGCAAAATGAAGCAATCGCTGATAATGCGTGGTAATTCATAGACGACTCAATGGTACTCAAACCTTAATTTTTGCTGTGTAAATTAAACTATAAACACATTGTGCTAAATAATGTGTTTCACAGTTTTGTCCACTAAAACATCAGCTTTTACAGTTATCCTTCTCAATATATATCATCAATAGTATGTTGAATATATGTAGTATGTCCGTAATTAAAATCTTAAAATATAAAAAGAAATATGGAGTAATATTAAGCGTGATGCACAATTGCTGACTGAAAATTGTTTGAGAAATTAATTAGTATGAAAAAAATAGGAATTGACATTTATTAATGTTGACCATGATGGGTATTCTAGTTTATTAAAAACATATGTTTAGGACCTATCACCTATCATATCACGAGCTCTTTATATGCCTTAATTTAGTGCTAATTTGTGAGATGAACATAATTAAATGCGTGGACAAGAACAACGACCATAACATATACATTTAGTCAATGTTGTCAAACTAACACGTATGGCTATATTTGTCACTATTTTCTCAGCAAACTTTTTAATTTCATTACCTTTCTTTTAATAAAAAGCTCGTTACATAAACGCACAGCTTTTTAAACAAGCTAGTTAGTTTAAAAAGCTAACTAAGTTAACTTGTTCAAAAAAAAAAAAGCTACATAATCAACTATCAGCTAATTTTTCAACTACCAACTACTTTTTCAGCTAATTTTCCTAAACATGACCTATTATTGTAATTTTTTATCCAATGGTCACCTATGAGCCTCTTCTTTACTCTTAAACACACATAAAAATTTCACTGTCACCTTATTTACTAATTAATCACCTTAATTATTTTAATGTAGTCTAATTGTATTTCAATTAGATCACTTAGTTATTAATGAATTTATAGATTACATCACAATCATTTTGGTGAACATTTCGACAAATTAAAAAATTAAAAATTAAAAATAAACATAATTTGTCAAATAAAAAATAAATAAATTATTTGCTAAATGAAGTCTATTAATTCAATAAATCAACAAAATTTGTCCTGGCATAATATGCCATTGACAAAGTTTGTCTTGGGCATTTATAATTTGTCATTGGCGAAGTTTGCCACGGGCAAACTGTGCCAGTGAAATCAACAGATCAACAAAGTTTGCCCGAGTATTATTTGCCACCGGCATAGTATTTCACTGGCAAATTTGTCAACGATATGTGTCAACGGCAAAGTTTGCCACCGACAAAGTTTGCCACCGACTTAGTATGTTGCTGGCAAAGTTTGCCACCGACACGTGTGCCAATGATAAAATTTGCACAAACTTCTCATTCTCATGCAGTTCAAGTTTTATTTTTAATAAGTTTAATTAATATTTTCATTCTTTAATACGATAAATTGGACATAGTTTGTCATTGACAAAATTTGCCACCGACCCATTGTGCCACGAACAAAGTTTGTGCAAACTTCTCATATTGCTTAAGTTTTATTTTTATTAGTTTAATTAATGTTTTCATTTTTTCATACTATAAATCAACAAAGTTTGTCCTAAACATAATTTGTCACCAACATAGTTTGCCACATGCAAAGTTTGTCTCGAAAAAAGTTTGCTCGAAGCATTTTTTTAAATTAATCTTGTATATTGTCATGTTCAAAATTCTTATAGTTTATTTATATTTTAATTAATGTTAAAAAATTAGCACGCGGTAGTCGCATGCAAACTTTTTACTTATTATTTTTATTGTAAAATACATAAATTAATAATTTATACTTGTAAAACTATTAATTACATTGCAGTATTAATTGTAATGTAATACACTGTGAAGAAGAAAAACGATACTTGATGTGAAAAAGAAGGAGAAGAATGATATTTAATAATAACTAAGGGGCTGATTGGTATAGAATTTGAATGGACATCTGAATGAATTTTGGTGACATTGTGTTTTGAATGAAATTAAAATGGGGGTATTTGAAGTGTATTTTAGGCCAAATCAATGTTCATCGAATCAAATGGACCGATTTTAATCCCATACTAAACATCTCCCTAGTCATCATGAGTATATTAGTGTTTTTAATAATTAAGTTACCTCCTTGAAATGCAAAATTATAACGTTGCCTTAGTGTTAGATTTTGTGCATTTAGTGACCTTCCGGTAGCTCACGGATTATCATTGTAATACAATGTTGGAAGAGATGGAAAATAGTAGGGATCAAATTGTGAGTAAAATATAAATTTGTACATATTTTCTTCAAGGAATATACTTCATAACATTTTAGATATTAAATTGAAATTTACGAATAAAAAATATTAAAATAATTTTTAATTTCAAATTCATTTGATTTGAATTAGTACATACTCTGCTAATGGACCACATTATGTGAATATGATTTTCCTTCATAATGTTGAATAAATTCCATTCCTAAAATGCCTTTCTAGCTTTTACCCCCTTGTATTTTGACTCTCTTTATATAGTATTTTCTTAATCTTTGACATTTATGTTCACCAATCTTGTATTCTTGTCCAATTAAAATCGTACCGTAAACGGTCCATTTGCTCAAATCAACCCTTTCTCTACTCCAAGTCCAAACCTTTTCCACAGACAAAACAAAACATGCACAAATCACACACACTGTTTCACTACTAAAAGCAAATCACACGCTTTGCTCTGTTTTTCTCCCTAATTCTCTCTGTTTTCATCCAAATAATCAGATCCAAAATTCAAGATTGGATTTCATTAGCTAATTTACCTTTCCAAATCTTAAACCCACAAAAAATTCACATTCTTTTGATACTAAATGATATTCACCATGTCTACAAGCTCCGTAACATTCATAAAAATCACATCTTTTTCACTTTTCACCTTCTCTGTCTTCTTCCTCTTCAAATACTTGATCGTTTACCCTGATCCCAGGACTCGAACTGGACACCACCTCTCTTTCTTTAACTCCTCAAACGACGCCGTCGCCCCGGCTTCATTGCCGGGGCAGGCGGTGGTGGAGAGGCTTGGGATCATAAATGAAATGGGAGTCATGGCAGATGACTTTGTAGTGGGAGAGTTTGATGAGAGGCTAATACTGAGTGTGGTGGTTGATGAGAACAGAACTTTTGTTTCCAGGGAGAGTAATGAGAGGACAGTTGTCAAATTTGACAAGTTTAAAAGCTGTGATTCAAGTTTGAGTGACTACGTTCCTTGTTTCGATAACATTGAGGAGATTTCGAAGTTTAATTCTTCGAAACAAGGGGAAAGATATGAGAGGCATTGCCCTGAGAATGGTAAAGGATTGGATTGTTTGGTGCCTAGGCCTAAAGGGTACAAGCTTCATGTTCCATGGCCAAAGAGCCGGAATGAGGTAAAAAGATGTTATGGTTTTTCGACATTGACGTTTAGTTGGCTTTACTTTTGAATAGCATGATAGTATTGTTTTGTAAGATTTGTATCCTGGAGTATTAGATTATATGTGAGGTTCTTGATATGTCTTTATTACATTCCAAGTGTGATGGGAGCTCTTCAGTGTGTGTTAGTTATGTTGTTTGATTGAATTCTGTTTCTTGAAAATGGCATGCATCTATCTGCAGGTTAGATGATTTCTTAGGCTTAGGCAAAATTCAAGTGAACACAATTGAATGGTTTGAATTTTGAAGTAATGCTGCATCTGAGCATCAAGATGCTTTACATCTTGGTTTTAATATATGTTTTTGGTCAATTACTGCTAGTTGTTACTTCATAGATCTTTATGTTGTTATGTAGATAGTAACACTATTGAGAAGAGTTGGTTTCGTGATCGAGTTTTGCTCCATCTGTCAAACCTTTTAATTGGCATGCCATATCAAAACAATTGAAACTTCTGTAATTCCTACTGTAAAGTAGCTGGTTCGCTCAATAGTAACTTGATGTAAATCAGAAATTTCATTCATGTGATGTACTGTTTCCTCTCTCTTTTGTACAAATTTGGACTGCTTCAGCTGGTTTCTAAAGTGTAACTGCAGGTGTGGTTTCATAATGTGCCTCAATCAAGCATTGCTGAACACAATGGAGACCAAAATCGGGTGTTGAAAAAAGATGATAAACTTACATTTGATGGAGAAAGAACTATCTATGCATATTTGGATCAGATTTCCCAGGTTTGCTTCTTCTCAAGTTTTGTCTGTTTAATATGCTCTAATACACCTCTAATTTTAAGTGCACATGAACACAGATGGCTCCTAAAATCGCATTTGGCCAACATACACGGATTGTGTTGGATATTGATGGCGGAGCTGCAAGCTTTGGTGCCTACTTGATGGATCATAATGTGACCACTCTGTCAATTTCACAAAAGAATGTTAATGAGAACAACATACAGCTAGCCCTGGAGAGAGGTGTACCTGCCATGTTAACTGCTTTTGGAACCCGCCGCTTGCCCTATCCAAGCCAAGCATTCGACCTCATTCATTGCTCTAAAAGTTGCAGGATTGATTGGACACGCGATGGTAATCCACTCTCCTTGCACCTTGTCTCGCTACAGTTTGTACCTGAACAACTTGTTGAATTGAACTACTGATCTTGAGGAATTCTATGTTTTTTTCCGAGAAGCTGGCATTTTACTTATCGAGGCGAACAGGATACTTAGGGCTGGAGGATACTTCATCTGGGAAGCAACACAAACTAATGAAGACAAGCTCAAGGAACAATGGAATGGTAACCAAAACCACTCATGATATTTAGTATTTACTCCTACAACTTAGATGCTTGAATTCACTAATTCCGAAGAGACTCTTTAAACTTCATATTTTTTCATACTTCCTAGTTGTATTTCATTTTCTCATTAATCTTGCAACTGGTTTTTCTTTTCGCAGGGATGAGGAACCTTACAAGCAGCCTTTGTTGGAAACTAGTAAATAAGGACGTTACCATTACTATTTGGCAGAAACCAGTAAATTATAGCTGTTATCTCAACCGTGATCCTGCTGTACAACCATCACTCTGTGGCAGTGATGACAATCCAGATGATATCTGGTATTTGTGCTCTTTCGTTGCTCATTTTTATCATGTAGCTAACTTTCCCTCAACTCACTACTCTTTCCTTATTTGGATTGTTTTTAGTGCTGTATTGCATATGCCTTAACTGATGTTCGATCCAGCAGAATTTATATTTTGTAATGCACCATTATTTTTCATTGACAGCATTTTATATACTACTATCTTCGTTTAGAGCCCAGTTTATCATATATTGGATATAAATTTGAACTAGTTTCTTCTTCAGGAACGTGAACCTTAAGCCGTGCATCACCCGTTTGCCCGAGAATTGTTATGGGGCTAATGTCACTGACTGGCCAGCTCGACTACATAGCACACAGAATCGGCTTTTTACCATACAAATGGATGCTGATAAGTCTAGGAGGGAGCTATATAAAGCAGATTCGAAATACTGGAATGAAATTGTGACTGGCTACATCAATGCTTTTCGCATAAATAAAGGCAACATGCGAAATGTAATGGACATGAGAGCTGGATATGGAGGGTAATTATCGTTATAACCCTGGTTACCCATACCTTTCAAATAGAGGCTCAGTGCTGGCCTTGCTTGGATACCGTGATATGGAAATGGGTAAAATTTCTTTAATGGTAGTGATCTAAGGCACTTTTTTTTTTTTTGGCTCCATGGTAGGTATGCAGCAGCCTTCCAGGACTTCCAGGTTAATGCTTGGGTTATGAACGTTGTTCCCATTACTAGTCCAAATACGCTGCCTTTGATATATGATCGTGGTCTTATAGGCGTAATGCATGACTGGTATGAACTGCTGGTCTCTCTTTTCATCAGTGTTTACAAGTTATTTAATTTGCCTATGGTTTTCTATATTAATTTGTGTGTTAGCATGTCTGCATATATCTCTTGCAACAGAATATCCATTTACATTCTGTTTTTGGCCGGACCATGTGTGATATGTCGTTTTTTAATAAAATGTTACAGGTGCGAGCCATTTGATACGTATCCAAGAACATACGACATGTTACATGCATCAGGCCTTTTCTCAGCTGAACGGAATAGGTACGCTATTGTTTCTCTTTGAAAGTGGCTTTGGGATCATGATAAATAAAATTGGTGAAAGAGTTTCGAATTTTTTATTTTTTGTTGTTGATGTAGATGCAATATGACAAGCATAATGTTGGAGATGGATCGGATCCTGAGGGCCGATGGACGAGCATACATACGGGACACGACAGCAGTGATTTATCAACTTGAAGAAATTGGTAAAGCATTGGGATGGATAACGTATATGTACGATTCTGGTGAAGGTCCCCATTCGAACTGGAAGCTTCTACTTAGTGAGAAGAGATTGTAAGATTTTAAGTTAACTGGTTCTGGATTCTGGTAAATTTTAGAAAACCAGATAATAGTAGTAGTGTTGCTAAGAAATTCCATCACTGATGTATATTCAAGATTTGAAGAATAATAGTGTACTGGTTCAGATTCACAAAAGTTCTCAGTTTCTCAATTTTTTCTCAGAGTTTGGAAAAAAAAGGCAAGAGTGCACTAACAATCCATTTCCACCCAGTGAGTAAACCATTAAAATGTTGAATTTATGATGAAGAAGTTAAATTCAATTGGTAAGATGATTTACATCTAATCAATAAATTGGATTTTCATTTATCATATTAAAAAATAAATGTTGAATTACCTCAATGCGATTTTATTCCGATCAACTAATTCAATACCTATAGAAGCTAAACATGAGTTTCTTCCGATCAACTATTAGA
Source organism: Plantago elongata (assembly GCA_036897095.1). Classification (NCBI taxonomy): domain Eukaryota; kingdom Viridiplantae; phylum Streptophyta; class Magnoliopsida; order Lamiales; family Plantaginaceae; genus Plantago; species Plantago elongata. Next base: position 22,543 of record JAYMSP010000812.1, on the reverse strand, counting down.
ATACATGGTTTGGCAGTGTGTTTCCACATGTTCGATATAACTATTAATGTGTTTTCTTCCGATCAACCACTTAAATACATGAATATTTAAACAAGTCAAGAATGCATTAACTATACATTTCCACATGTTCTAGATTAACTATTAATGCATGGATAAGCGTTTTCACCCGATCAACTAATAGAATACATGGATATAATTTCATCGCATATCAATAAGTTACAATTTCAGATTGTTTACAAAAGAAAATAAATTTTTATCGTATAACATTTTAATTTTGGATCTCGCGGAAACTTTTTCATTTACGTTAGTTTAACTATCTTAATCAACATCATATTTTCCGACCAACAATTTTCACAAAGTAAAGTGAACGGCTTAGTAAACTTATATAGACAACAAAAGGAAAGTTGTATATCTTCGTAATACGAATACGAATTCCCCTCCAATAATATCGTGAAATCGAAAACATTTAATTATTTACGTCTTCAAATATCCTCGTAATCATCTTTCAAGTTTCAATCATTAAAGAATTATTAAAAATTTACCAAAAAATTAAACCCGATGTCATTTTTTATTAATGAAATACATGAATGTTTTAATCAAAGAACCTTCGTCTCAATTATAATCTGAATATTTGCCTGCACTTTTAACCCTAATGACTGCACCACCTTGCCTACCTGCTATATATACATATATATATATATATAGGTGCATAATTCACCTGAAAGCTAGATTTTCACAAAATTACTCTCTTTCAAGCAGCCGTCATCTTCCTCCACCGCTGCCTCTGTGTACCAAGATTCCTCCTTTTTGTTTTCAATTGAGGTAAAACTCTTGCTACTTATCTCTATGCCGTTTCTCAAGTTTTACCTGTTCATTTTTCGTTTTCATTTTGCTGTATCCGAGTGATTTGTTTCTTCAATTAGCTGCTGTTTTGTTTCACCGTGTCAAATTGATTAGAGGGAAAGAATGCAGATTTCGTTTCTGATAGATAAGATGATTAGATACGATGATTTATATAAAAAGAACTCATTAGTGATTCAGCACACAATTGTCCATAATTCTAGAACTTAAGGAAAGATTAAGAATTGAATGTAAATAAAATTGAGCACTTTTTGTAGTCATTTCCTAGCTGGTTTCGGTCTTTTCAATTAGAGGTTTCAAGGGTAGCTGATGCTTGAATCTCTGATTTGAACTAACCATGTATCGGATTATTCAACATTGGCCCGAATAGCAATTAGCATCCCTCAGATTTAAATTTAGTTTGTTCTTCTGGACCAAGGCTTTCTTGTTGGCCTCAACAGGTTTATCGATTTTTTAGCTGATTTTTTTATTCGAACAAACTTAGCTGGCTTGTGCTTTATAATTTGTGGTAACTCTGAATTCATTTCAATGTATTTATTTTATCCGTTTGGGTTGTCTATAGATGGAAAGCAGCTGCAGCAGAATGGATATGCTGCTGCTGTTGGCACAGCATCCGCACAAGTGTTGTTGGCAGCCGCCCCATCTCCACGTCTTCCGAGAAGGCTTCAGTGGTCGAGTTCAAGTACTCGTCAAGCAGTTCAAACCAACTTCCGCCCTCTTGCCCTGTCCTGCCAATGGGATGGTATGAACTATGAAAGATGCCCAAGATGGATGAACTGGTGAAGATGGAGATAGATTTTTACCATGAAGTGAATTACATCAATCTGCCTGCTAAAGTGAAGAATCTGATGGTCTTGCTTTCAAGTTAAGATATGCTTTCTCCTTTCTTTTCCCCTCCTTTCACTTCTTCTATTGTATATCGATAGTGTTGGTGCAAGTTGATTTTCTATCTGGGAAGATTGTTGCTTTTAAGCTTTTACTTGATCTATCTTCGATGGCATGTCTAACAGGCCTTCATGGCAGTCCAGCGAGCAATCCACACGGACCCTCCTTCTTTGTCCTGTCCTGCCGGTGATGTTGGAGCATTGTACTTGGGATGGTATGAAAGATGCCATCAGATAGATAGATGGAAGTAATTTGAATGAGTTTCTTGTTGAGGTCTTCCTTGATGCATCGTTTAGAGCAGAAGGTGGTAATAGGTTGTTACCTGTGAAATACGGCATCCAATCTGCAACAGTGGAGACTCAAGTACCTGACGGCAGGTAGAACAAATAAATGTTTCTTTCCCATTTAGTTTGCTGCCTGAAAGATGCTATATGATTTTTCATTTCCAACTTTGTTTGGTGACACAACCTTTAATATCCTACAGTATCACTTTGCTAGTCTGCTTTCATGGCCAGCAATTGTTTTTATAAAAAGTTATCCATTCAGTAAATGCCTGTGCAGGTCAATTTTGGGATTTTGGTTTTGTAATGCTCTATTTATGAGCTAAGCTGTAAATTGGCAAAACTAGCATAGGTTAGGTGACCACCAGCACGCATGGCTGCCTTTTGATGAAGGATAGGAGTAATTTGATAAATTTCCTTAATTTATCTCTTTTCTTTTCCTAGGTTTTGTTTGGTTATTTATTTGTTCATCCTTTTTGTTGTACGTCTCTGACTCTCTGGTTTCCATTGGCCATCTTTCGTGAATATGGTGGTTGGTAGAACCTATTAATTACAGTTATTTGAAGGAAGATAGCAAAACTGATGAAGCTTTAACCATATATTGATTGATTGGCGCCTTACTTAAGGTACGCTGATACCATTAACCCTAGCTAGTTGGACATGTTTCCAACCATTTACTTATCGTAGACTTCATCGAAGAACCAATTATTTTTAACCTTGCATCCATATTTAGCTTCTTAAATCATGCGCAAACTTGTGCACTCTCTTCATCGTGCTAATCAATACTACCTCCATTTCACTAAAAGCTTTACAACTTGCCATTCTGGACATTTCTTTAAAAGCCATTCTGGGAGTACATGTTCCTTTTATGAATGTCCCAATACACACACCAAATATAGCAAAAAAGTAAAACTTACAAACCTCTTATTCTTACTATATTATCTATCTCTCATACAATTTTCATTCAATATCATCTATATATCCTACTTTAATACCCACTAAACGGCTTTATCCTATTTATTCATGTTTCTTAAAAAAATCTACAAAATAACTATCCATGGTAAAGATTTTTCCTCTATTGGTTTGTGGGCTTACGTTTATCTGGTAGGTATTGCACTAGATAATTTGACGATTTTTTCAGTAAAAAAAATCAAATATACTTTCACTGAGTATCAAACTAGCACTCTCCAAATTTAACTTTGAATTCATATACAATAGTGAACTTTGTATTCAGTTTGTCTTTAATGCATGACTTTTAGAAAGAATGGACATGCAATTTTTTTGTTATAAGCATCATAACAAACCTCCTAGTCATACTTATGCATGGATTTAAACGAATCTATTATTATTTTCTTAACATAAGTTAGATCCAATTTTAAAAGTACCAAAAAATCAGCGATGAAATCTTAAGATAGTTGTAGAATATCTAAAAATCGATCTAAACATCATATACAAGAACTCGGTAAATTGGCACCAAGTACTCATTTAAAATCAAGTTTCGTGTCATTTTACATCTTAGACAATTACCCGTCAAACTTATGTATTGAACTTGTTTAAACAAAACAAGAAAGAAAAAACAGAAATACCTTACGAGAGCACTTGGAGAAATCCCTTGGAGAAATCCCTGATAAATTCTTGAGAAGGGTGCCCAATGAGTGTACTTGGCCAAGTCCAAAAAACCTCCTTCAACAAGAATCTCAATGGACCTGCCATGTATATATAACCATGTGAGTTTTTTATACAAAGTTAAGATGCTTGCAACTTATGCTTTGCAATGATTACAATACGAACAATAAATATGATGAATATGAGTCATTTTATTGGTGGAATAAATTATAGAATGTAGCAATTTCATGAAAGTTACCTGGCCTTGTTGCAATAATTCCAATGGTTCGTATTGCTGATGTGGCCCCAACTTTAAATTGCTAAATACTGTAATCTTTTCCTCCTCTGAATCAACTCCTACTAATTATATTTATTGATTGTCGTTTTGTAATCAAAGCAGAAATCGCAAGCGTCTCAGCTTTGTATCAATAAATCACAACATTATATAAACAGGGCAGGTCCGCTGAGATTATTGTTGAAGAATTTCTCAGGGATTTCTCCGAGAGCTCTCGTCAGGTATTTGTCTTTATTTTCTTTCTTGTTCTGTCTATGCACGTTCAGGTAAATGTTTCTAAGATGCAAAAATGATACGGAAACGGATTTTAGATGAGTAGTTGTTGTCATTTTACTGAGTTTTTGTATTGATGTTTCGATCAATTTTTAGATATTCTACAGCTATCTTCAGATTTCGTTGTCGATTTTCTGGTGCTTCTTAAATTGGATCTGACTTCTCTTCCCTGCTTAGCTTTTATCACGATTTCTTGGTTTAGATGTGTGGTCTTTTTCTGGTTTTCCATGTTCGTAAATCTAACCTTTTTGAAGCACTTTCAGTCTAATTGAGTTTCCATCAACAGTTCCAACCCTAACTCTAGTGAGTTATAACTATTGGTTTGTGGTTTTTATGTATCCATCATCCCTTTGTTGGCATCAATTTCGGTTAGTTCGTCAGAATCTATGTTATTTCGTCTCTTTTTTTTTCAGTTTGTACCCTTCTTCTCATTTCCCCTTTTTCTCTTCATTTCGCTTATGTCTGTCTTAATGATGTTTAACTTTCTATGTTTTGGCCAGTAACATTTGATGGACAACACAAACTATACCGTGACCTCAGATGAATTCAAGCTCTTTCACAGAATAGATCGGTCACTCTACTCTGTCCTTGTAAAGGATCTACTTCGTGATCCTTATGAGTCAGTACAGATAATAGGTTGGTGGCTTTGGTTAGAACGTACAGGTTCTCCCAACGTTGTCAATAAGATCTTGCATCTCCCTCGATTTTTGATTGGTGAAGTTGCTGATGAAGCATTCTTATTTATTCTCTGTATGAATGGTCTGTTAACGCCATCTCTTGAGGTAGGTGAGGTCCAAATGACCCAAACCATTGCTAAAAACAATATATCTTTGTCATTTATCCATGAGAACAGGGCTACAGCTTTGCAAGGTCTTAAAGCTGTGGTTAATGAAGTGTGTGTGCCCGCACTGGCTGATTTGATGGACCAGGCACTAAGTGATGATTTTCGCTGGATCCCATCCCAATGGCCAGTTAGGGCACCATCTACTGGGGAAGGCTCCTCGTTTCCATTCCATCCTGCTGGCACAAGCAGTAGAGGAGGTGCCAGTGCCACCCCTTTGAGAGGCATTATTGAAGCTCAGGCAAATGAAGCATCAAAGCACGAGAAGATGGAGAAGATGGTGTATGTCACGTTCTCCAATGGCTATCCTGTTGCAGAAAATGAACTGATGCAATTCTTCACAAATAATTGTGGGAACTACTCCATTGCGTCGTTTGAAATGCAAGAGGTGAAGCCTGGTGAGCAACCCGTTTTTGCTAGAGTGGTGTTGACAAGGCCATTCTTTGTCAACAGTATCCTCAGGGGAGCTGCCAAAGCCAAGTTCTGCATCAATGGCAAGATTGTGTGGCTGCGCAAGTTCATCTTGTCTCGCTATTGGAGGACACCAGTTCCTAGCTATTGAACATTCAGTGAGGTGATCAATGTTTGGATTTGGGAAGTTTCTGTTTTGATACTCTATTATTGTTTTGCTTTGATTTGATTTGTGTTTGTGTTTGTTGGATCGGACATTTACCATTCATAGCTGTGCACTTTTGCTAATGAATGTTATTTATTTTTGTGCTACTATTAGAATTCCTTCCTTTTTTTTTAACTATGAGTTAGTGCCACTGTGTGTCATATACGTAGTGGATTTATAAATGCTACATTCACCCACCGTAGGGGGATGGGCGGTGTTTTCGTCGAGGGTTAGATATCGATTATTTATATACCTAGCAGCTAATATAATGGGGAAACTCATGAATGCTACTTTGGTTGGACTGGGAGGCAGGTGACTGCTAATCAAGTGATAAACCTTCTTCCTTCCTATACTAATTCATTTGGATTGTCTCCCCAATCTTTCAACCAACACTTTTATACCTAGCTTCTGGACCTCACAGTAACAACAACCGGATTTTATTAGTGCATAATCACTGTAGCTTCTTGCCCACACAACCAACTGGACTTGTACACCCATTAATTAATATTCTCTGGACTCTATAGTCTAACCATTCGTTTAATGCCTTATTCTTACAACTACGCAAATCAACACTTGCCCATATTGAATAGAATTATTATAACTATAATTTTTTATTTTTAATAATTATTATATGTGTGTGTGTGTGGTCTGTTTAATACGAACTTCTTAGTTCGTATCACTACATGTGTGTGGGATGGGGGTTTAGAGGGTACTAAAAGGTGGCTCTTTGGTCTGCCGAGTTACTAGTCATTTTTGTTTTACTAAATTCCATAAAATTCCCCATCTTTATATGTTATATTTTCTAATTTTGTGACTACATTATCTAGTTTTATAAATGATCATATTCAATTTTATTACTTGTACAAAAGTTTCATTCGGTGTAATCTATATTGTCTAATTTTCACATTATATTTTCTAATTTTTACATTATGTTGTTTAGTTTTCACATTATATTTTCTAGTTTATAAAAGAAATTCTTTAGTTTTTACATTATATTAAATTTACACTATTGTTTAGGTTTTACATTATAGTCTAATTTTTACTTGATCCGTTTTTAATGAATAAGGGTTAAAAGATTCGCGAAAAATCATCTTAAGTCAAGTTGCGGAAAAAAAGGCATAATTGTCTAGTTTTACCATTTTGATGAGACTTTCTGGACTCTCCAAAATGTAGGGGTCTCTCGCAAGACAGACTCTTTTTATTTTTAGACGTTCTTGGAGTCTGAGATTGTTAAGTTCCCGTGGATATTGCTCCTGTTAATGGTCTTGATTTGGTATAGGGTCCGGGTTGTGAAGCCATGGATTTGTGGAGAAAAGACTTTATACTATGGGTTTCGGCATAGTGGTGTTTTTTGTATGTACGAAAACATTTCATAGGTGTTGATGTAATTTTTTATGGGTTTGGAACTTTGAATCCCGAACATTCCTTATACTCTTGTAAACTCTAAACTTATTAATATAATTTTGACTGTTTCAAAAAAAAATTATATACTTTATTAACTTGTTTTTACAAATATATAGTTATTAAACATTTAACTAATTTGTCTAGCTAACAATGGCTTAAAAGTTCATGAATTTAATAAGTTAAATCAAGCAGCTTATTAAACAAATAAATTTAACTTGTTTTATTTAACTAACTGATTTTTATAATATACTTCCTTTAGTTTTCATTATTTTTATAGAATGCAAATTACTATTAAATCGCGTTGATTAATAAAAGAATTTGATTAATAATTTACTCGTATTAATCACATTGATTAATAATAATTTGAGATTTAAAAAATTAACGAAAATTAAATACGAGGTTGAAGCGGGACGGCAAAGTAATTTGATTAATAAAAAAAATCAACCTTGGGACGGGGCGGACGAAGAGTGCCACTTCCTTATTCTTACTGTCTGGAGATAGCTAATCGGAGGAGGACTCTTCGTATCCAATTTCCTGGTGAGTAAAACTTTCTTCTCTTTCCAACGATTAGATTTTTCTCCTTTTATGATACCGATTTTTCTCTGCATACTTGTGTTTGCGTACATTGCTTTTGCTAATGAGGAACTTGTATTGAAATTCTAATGTGTTTCGATGCTCAAACGTACTATAAGATGAAGGTTCTGTATGAACTGGTACGACATTGATGTTTTTCTTCTCAACAGACAAGTAAGAGTAGTAAAAAACCTGCCTTTTGTTGAGCCAAGATGGTAGGGAAAGAGGGGAAATTTGTTGGTTTTGAAGAATGTGATACTCTTAAAGATATCACGAGTGCGAGTTCCAATTCCAGGGCTAAGCTTGATTGGATGGAAAAGAGATGCAGGTCGGGTGAGGACCATAAGGAATTTTTTAAGAGTATGATTGCTAAAGTTAGGTATCAAGTGTCGAGTGAGAGTGAAGACGATTATGGTAGCGAGGAAGATGATCCGGATTACAAGAATGTGTTGAATTCCTTGAAGGAATGTGGGAAGTCGTATGTGCTGGGGGATGAGGGTGATAATTTGCTTTTTGCTAAGTATGAAGATGTTGTGAGCTCGGATGGGGAGTTTGATGAAGAACCTAGGCGGAAGCTGAGGAGTGCTACAAAAGAAAAGGGTCCAACAACATATGGTGTTAATGATAAACACATGCGCGATCCGAAATCAAGAAACTCCATGGAGCAGGCCAAGAACAAGAAGGCAGTGAGTCCTAGTGTTGCAGCTGACGAGGTGGTGCCGGATCCTGACTATGGCAACTTCCTGAATAGTTCTAACTTTGTGGGTGAATGCATTATTTATCGGGGTGGTAAAATAGTATATCACAAGGGTGAAGAGATAGTCGAACCTGATGATGACATCGATGGTAGCTCTTCGGATTTGGAAATTTTAGATAGTGATACTTTCTACAAGAAACTCAATTCAAACCCTTCTGAGGTTGTGCTTAACTGAAGCTCTTTGATATTATGCTGCACCTTTCTCTGTAGCCCCTAATCAGTTTTCTTTTGTGGTTTACGTTCCACTTTGCAGATTAATAGCCCTATGAACGCGGAGAATTCACCTATGCAGACTGAATTTAGGCGGAAGGTGATTGAAATTCTTAGATTACCTTATGATGCAAATGAATATGAAAGGCTTTGGCAAGATATAAAAATCCGCAAGCCTGAACTTCAACATAAAGAGTTGCGTAGTGGGAGGGATTTATTATTTGAAACAGGCACATTAGCAAAATCCTACCTCCAGATCTTCCCTGGTTAGTTGTTTACCTTTCTGCTCTTTGTGGCTTTGAGATATGTACTAATGATACAATATGCTTGATGTTATATTTTCGAGTTATTGGTCATTAGTTGTTTATTTTGATTAAGCAGAGCCTAGTGTGGCAATTTACTTATGTTCGGGCCTTCTTCCTTAAACACTATATGGCATGTATTCTGGTTCATACAAGCCAATAGTTACCTTGTGTGTGTGTGTGTTTTTTTTTTTTTTTTTTGAAATGGCAAATGTGACTCGAACCCCAACCTATTGGTTGGAGGGGAAGCGTCTTACCAACTGATACCTCGTTGTTGTCTGATGACAGTTTTTCTCTTCAACTCAGTACCCATAATACACTTACAAACATCTAGTTCAGCTTAGCTCCTGCTTAATTCATGTCCTAGAAATCTTAAATTAATGGAAATTGAAAGAATAGTATGAGAAATCTTTGATAAATTATATCCTAGAATAAGTGCATGGCTATTCTAGAGTTGAAATGATGTCCGGTCAATTTATGACTCTGTTGATATTTTTTACTACTCACACATGCTTTTAGTCTTGTGTAATTATCTAATGTGTTATCTTAATACAGATCTCAAGGATCAGATTTCATTATTGAATGAGAGCAAACCAAAATGTTTAAACCTTTTGCGAGGGTTCTTCTATTGGCTTCAGGTCAGTAAACTGTTTCATTCCATGCTTTTCAAAGGTGCCTTTTCAGTTGCGTCTCTTAATCCATGCTACAATTTCGATCATGGATCACTAAATTGGCCAATGACATCCATACCATACATACATCATATTCAACCCTGCTTGGACATAAGTATACCTTAGCCTTACGGGTTTTGAGCATGTCATTTTAGGAGCACACCTGTATCTTTTGCCCTGTGGTTTGTGTATTGAAGGATATTACTAAAAAACGTGCGTGTGAAAGAAAAACATAATACTGTTCTATAATCTAAACTTCAACATTTTGATTATTCTTCTGCAATTATAATTGCACCTTGTTGTATTATAACAGACGGTTGTTGCCATTTGAAACAGAAAAACCCGAATGCTGGAGCCTTCAAACCTTGGCTGGATCGTGAGTGCCTTTCCGTGTCCCCAGCATCTGCTTAGGACTTCAGATCCTGAATTTCCCTGTATATTGGTTTAAGATGTCTAATGCTAGAATGCACATGTTATGAAACAAACTTTATGAAACAATATGTACTTCTGGAAACCGAAAGGTGAAGATTGTAGCTAAGTTCTACACATTTTGGATTAACGGTAACATGCTTTTTATCTTAGAAACCAGATTGACCTCAAATTGTTTGATGTTTCAGCTACATTTCCCATCCCCGTTTCTCTATTTCACATCTTCTAGTTCCCCATCATAGCTGAATCCAATTCGCGGTTTTCCCATGCTGAAGTTCAAGACCCTTGCATTCATGTTGTATTTGATTTCTCCTTGATAAAGCAACTTCCTTATGTAATGCTCTATGTCTGAACCGATCAGCCGTAGCGTATATTCTGTCAGTGGAGCTCCCTGTTCCAACATACCACATTAGTACTCATTTCATGATGTCACACAGTTGTAATGAAATACCGTAACAGAAAGAAGATATTTGGTTACCTCGTAATGATCAACAAGCTCCTGGAAATAGGAGTAGACTTTGTTACAGGTCTCATCAGTCCAGACGAACTCATCAGTTGGATCGAGGATAAGAGTAAGCTTATCAGTCTGCCTCTGGTCGAAAGCACACGTCTCAGGATCAATGTAGGCTGCGAAAATCCTAACATGTCTGGTAGTGCTACTCAGCCACTCGCTTCCGAAAACCGGGGACATGTTCCTGTTCCTGACATTAATTTGTTTGTCCGCTGGCCTGAGCGGCGTAGTGGGCCCAGCTGATGCCTGCTTTAGGGGCTCTTCTTGTACTACTCCTGATTCTGCTTGTTCGACTTCTTGGACGTCAGTTTCTTGGGCTGAAACTGTGAACAGACTTCTTCTCTTAACTTCTTTGTTGCTGCCGTTCGTTCGGTATCCGAGCATGGAGAAGCTGGTGGAAGCCATGTAGTTTGAAGTTGCAGCCATGGTTTATTTGATGGCCTGCCTTAATCTTTTCTTTTTTTGCTTCTCTTTGGTGATTTGGGTAGATGTTTGTTTGTCTTCCCACTTCTGAAATTGTGGATTAAGGACTGGTGGTTTGTGTCCGCATATAGCTGTGGATAAAGGTTTCTGGTCTAGGTGAGAGTGTGATAATTTACCATTTCATGTCACAATCGGCAGAGGATACATCTTGCTATGTACTATATTCAGTTTCTTTCCAATTCTATAAGCGCCACATCAATTTCCTTATTCCATACAAAAATTCGTTGGGAAGCTTGTATTGAAATGGATATTACTTTTCCCTATGTGTACCCTCATGATCCAGTCTCATTTTAATGTTTGATTTTACTTGCATGGTGTTCTCGAAAAAGATACCAAAAGAACTTCAAAAGAAAATCGTATGATTGAGTTTAATATTTGACAATTTAAACTGATTGTTGTAATAGACTTTATACATCAACTGATCTACAGAACAAGTTGGTTTTTCAGACGTCAGACGAGAATACAAAATTGAACTGAGACGGAAGGAAAATATAATTAGTGAAATGTTTTGGAAAACGCTGGTGTTTCCTGAAAAATTACACCCCACAGTCGAATTCCAAGCTTGAAACACAAGAAAAAACATTTAATTAAGCTCCAATTTTCATTGATACACTGTTTCTTACAGCTGCAAACAAACACCTATACCTAAACCTATAACCTAACCTAGATCATGGTAAACCTACGTCTCTACTCTGTCATAATAGATGAGATTCCCCAATAATAATCGGATCATCTCAGTTATAAATGAGATTCTCCAATAATTATCAGATCATCTCGTCCTAACTAAATTAACTGTATGTCATATGTTCACAATAGAGCTCCGCTTGAAGCTCCCACTAGGATCTACAAGCTGACCATCCGGCAAATAACTTCACACCATTACTCGTGACCCATTTCTTCATCATCGCTCACATCTAAACTGATGTAATCTGGATACTTCCCTTCTTCGAAGACATCATCCTTACCTTTCTCTGGAACTTCCTCGCTAGCATCAAAAGTGTAGTCCGCAAGACCAAGGAGCCCACCATCGAAGTATCTGCCTCTCACAATCTTTTCTTCACTTGTGGATTTCTTTTCAGTCTTCTTCTTGGGATGGTGAAGCTTGCAGGTGGTGGCTCGAGGACAGATTCCAGTTGCTTCATATGCAGGGCAGACGTAGGTGTGTTTCTTCGGGCACTGCACATTTGGAAATGTGATCCATTCACAAGACTAGGCATTAGTGGGGTAGTGTGCATGTGACTAAGAGCAATATTACAAATTCAAGATTCTATTATCCCCCTCCACAAGCAAAAAAATTCCAAAAAAAAAAAAAAACTCATATGTATATCCCAGTCTTTTGCTCCATAGATTTCGGATTTTGGAATAGTTCAGAAAATTTATGCATTTTGCCTTGTACAAACCCTTGCTTACAAATCATTCAGTATTCATGCATTCTGCTTATTACAAATGAATAATTAAACACCAACCAAAAAACAGAAGTTGCCTCTGCACTTGGCTGATTGAGCTATGAACCACTCCTGTGTGGGATAGACGTCTTCAGCGTTACAGATTTCACTATGGAATTACTTACACCTAAAACTAAATCATCTACACGTTCTTACAGAATTTCCAAGATTAAAAGAGTAGATGCACCTACTGAAGATGCATTGTTTTCAAGAGAAAAATAAGCCACGAGAACAAAATGCTCACAGGTAACATAAAAAGGAATCAGCTAGAAGAACAGTGGAAACAAGTTTAGAAACTAGAGAAAAATTTGAGTTCCAAAAAGCCCCAACGTGGGCTAGGTTAAGAGATAATTGAGCATGCCATGACGTTGTTAGGATCTCCCAAAGGAAAATACCCTTTAAAGTTACTGAGTAAAAAATATATCATAGCATACTAAAACTACAAACCATAGAAATTCATAACATAAATCAGCAAAGCCCTCAACTTTGATATTCACACACAGCAACACGTCAAGACTAAAGAGTGCGCATGTTAAGCAATCAATCATACCTTGTTGCCATTAGCACAGTAACCCCTGACAAAACTTTCACAGACAGGAGAATCAGGATCCACAGTTACATGTCTGTAAGGACAGTTTTCATTGGAACATGACCCTGCAAAAGCAAAGGAGAGAGTATTGTTTGCTACCTTGATAGTTGTTCCAAAGAAACACATAAATATATTGTCTCATACCTTTCAGAAAGTACGAACAGTCTTGCATTCTTTCAGGAATAATCTGCACCAGCAACGTGAAATTACATACATGCACAAGAGAATACTACAAGTTCTGCCATCGACATAGAGCATACCTTATGAGTCAATTTGCAGTCTGGATTAGAGCATGAATTATTCAGAAATTTAGTGCAGACTACTATTTTAGTCAAATCATGGATATAAGGACACTTCCCGTCATCTTTGTTGCACTTCCCGAATTTAGTAAAAAATTGGCAATACTTCTTCTTTTTAGCCCAACGCATTCTAGCAGTACGCAAACTCCATCTGACTTTCTCACTAGCCAGAACTCGTATCCGCTTCTTCGGATCTCTAACAAGCTGATTACCATTGCCAATACGGACATACCTGTAAAGTCAAAAGCACTTCTGACAAGCCAACTTTTGCAAATATGTTAACAGTATACACCAGTAGTTTTGTCTCTTCATTTTGTCTTTATTAGGTATTTATCCAATGTTTAAGCACATGAACAAAATAAAACAGTTATCTTCAAAGACTCACTCGTTATTGCCAATAAACAATCTCCTAGGAACATAAGATTTCTTAACGCCCTTCTCAGGTGGAAGATTGACTGAAGTTGATGGGCTTTCTTCTGCTGCACACAGAACATGGACAAAGAGGTGACAGGACAAATAAACTTAGCCCAAAAAAAAATGGCAGATGAAAACTTCAAACGAACAAAAGTGACTACATGCAAAAAATTGTAAAACTGCTGGTATCTTCAAAGGATTGGAGAACATTTTGTAATCAGTCATATCCAAGAGAAGATGTAGTCTAGCACCAGCATCAGGAATAGTAACAGTAAAAAATTTATTGGTGGGGGATGATGTCTGCAGCAAAGCTTGAGAAGAGAGCCAAACAAAGAGCATGTGAAGCCAAAAGCTAGCCATCCTTAAGGAAATTAAGATATGCCCAGTTAAATGTTTCATTTGTTCAAAAGCACTTCAGCAGAGAACTCCATGTTACATTCTGAAGTGTTCTACTGTTTCATAGTGCCCAAACCAACATAACTTCAGTCAGTGAATATCCTCAGCGTGCTTGTCAAGTCACATTGTTCAAAACGATCACAGATAGTATGACTCTGAATCTTCAAAAAAATAAAATCATACTGCTTATAAATAACTATTAAACTCAGCATATACAAGGAATTAGCCTATTTGCCAAGATTGATATATTTTGAAAAGAGTGTTTACTGATTGGGATACTATATAACTAATAATGTTCTATATTTTTGAAGTGTAAAACCAACCAAATACAATAACATCCCAGTGGATTAAAAAAAAAAAAAAAGGAAAGCTGCAGGAAGCCACCTGTAATTCTGTGAAGAGTCCTCCTTGTTGGATCCATCTTATAGCGTTCAGAACCAATACGAAATATACGTTCTCCTGTTTAAAACCAATTGTTAGTATTTCAAGAAACCACATGTACGAAATAATCCACATCAACCTTGTAAACAATTAGAAGAAACGCATTTACTACATTCATAACAAAGGTGTTCCTGTCTCTTATCACAGACAATTATGCATTTGCACCGAATATGCCACACCAGTATGTAGAGCGGCATACCTGGAGCTAGCTTTACACTAAAAGCCAACTTACTAGATACACTATTTCTGGTCTTTGAAACAAAAGCGCCTGCAGTTTTTTCTTGTTTTTTCTTCTTCTGGAACGCAGCAACCGCATGTGTAGCTTCCTGCGGATGAGGCACAAATAAAAATCAGTACTCTTGCTTTAAGCCTTTAAGTGCTACATATATGAGACCTTGTCCTCAACAAACCTCATTAGCATTCTTCGAGTCTTTCTCCATTGATTTTGACCACTTCAAACTAGAACCACCAACACTAAAAACTTTAGACATCCTAAGAGAATATCCATGGGATGACTTCGTGTAAACAGCACCTCTCTTTCTTGAAAGCAACAATTTTTGGCTGCACAAGCAAGAAGACAGGGACAGAGACATGTGTCATTAGGTTTTCGTACAAGAAAAGAAAGAGAAACATTTGAAATGAATTAGCGAACAAAGATTGGGACAGGTGCAAAAAAACTCATGTACCTCATAGTGGTGAAGGTTTTGTTGGTTGGTCTGGAACCTAAAGCAAACATTCTTCTGTATGTAGATCTTTTCCAAGGGAACAGTCTTGACAACAACTTCTGAGGTCTCTGTGAAATCTTATGCTTCTCTGAGGTCTGGGCACCCTCATGTAGCTTCCACACCAATGATAATTTAGATGAGCTAAAAGTCTTCGGAAAACCTGCAACAGGTTGTCCACATGAATGAACAGCCGTATGAATTTGTAATGTTTGGGGAGGGGGAACCAATACATGAATCAAAGAGAGAATGAACTTTAGTACTGCAAATTAAGTTAGAAAGATGCACCTTTTACCAATTGTCGCTTACTAGCACTTTTAAGAAGAGGTGCTTGAGATCCGAGCCTTAAGTTCACGTCAACCCTTGAATCCCTTTTTGTTTGATTTTCCAGTGATGCTCTTACCAGCTGATTTTCACTGCTCTTATAGTAACTGTCAGATGGTCTTGATTTGTCTTTAGCTAGCACAGATGTGCCATCAAAATTCGGAGCTGCCACAAGTTGATTTGATCCTCTCTTCACATACATAACCTTCCTCCCAGAGTTTCCATCTTCAAGAGTATTCTGGCTCTCTGAATTGTTCCCTGAACCATTTTGGCATTCAGGAATTGCACAAGACTTCAACGAATCATGGAGAATTCCTAAGTTTCTGAAACACCCACTTCCGGAAGTACTTGCCACAGGCAAAGAGTCCACTGGATTACAGCTAGTGGTGGTAGTCAAACTGAGACTACAGGATGGGGATTCAGGTCTTGTAGAAGTAATTCCTGGCTGCGTTCTCTGCAGACTAGTAGCATCAATACTGCTAATCAGGCTTTTGGATTCCTGGGCTTTCTTCGCATCATCTAGCCTATAAACCAGAGAATTGACTCCAGGCAAAGTTGCAGCATATGGAGAAGATTTTCTCAGCAGACCTGGACCATTAATTCCCTCGGCCGTACTTTTGGGTCCTAGGCTCTTTTTTGAACCATATGTACTAGGGTTCCGCCTATAAACTGAAGAGCTTGAAGCATGGAATCCAGCTGAAATGACACTAGATGGAGAAGATTTTCTCTGTGGACGTGGAGCATGATTACCTTCAACCCCACTTTTGAACACCTGCCCCTTCTTCAAACCATCTACTCCGGGGCTAGGTCTAGAAGCTGTGGAATTTAAAGTATTGGATCCAGGTGAAGTGAGACTAGATGAAGATGTTCTCACTAGGCTATTACCTGTACGGACATATGAAGTATTATTATTCCTGGGAGTCTTTGTTGCACAGCACTGAGGCAGAGGAAACTGTTGCAAGCTTGGTGTTGTGGCAGAAACAGATGTTTTGCCAGCCCGGGACCAAGTCCTTGATTTTGTAGCTTGAGTCGATGGCAATGCCTTTGCGGTGTTAATACTACTCTGAGGATGACTAGGATAAACCTTGGGAATGGAAGAAGTAGGCTGAGTTTTACTCAAAGTAAATTTGCTAGGAACAGCATTAGATTTCTGCACCACCGGGCGAGTAACCTGAGATGTAAATGGCTGGGTAACTGTGCCAGTATGTGCAAAGTTTGCAGTTGGTTTCTGCAAAGAATTCCGAAGTGAAAAGTTCCTGCGTTCAGCAGACACTGGCTTTCTGTTAAATGTTCTGTCAGTGCCATAGATGATTCCATTTCTGGATTGGTTCAGTGTCGCCTTGCCACTCATTGGAGGAGAACTAAAATCTGAAAACAAAAGCAGATCTTCAGGTGAACTAGGGCACGATGGGTCATCAGAATCTGATTCTATCAGTTCATTACCAGAACTAGAAATACAACCAACATTTTTATCAGAAGATAGAATTTCAAGGGATGCCGCGCGATCATTCACACAGAGATTTTCCTGATGCATGGAAATTCCATCCACATCTGGAATGGAATAACCTCCTTCCCTAACTTCCACTTCCATATTGATAGCGCCACACATCATTGAACCAGACGCAACTGCATTGGCATCTTCATATAGGCTAGCTTTCTGTTCAGATAATACAGGATATCCACAGCCACGTTCTGGTTGATCATTACTAGCACCATCCCATGACACAGAAGTCGCTCTAGAACTGTCAACTTTTTTCTTTTTGAAGCCATCTACAGCAGAAACATGAAGCCTCAAATCTTCATACCCAGACGGCCTTTTGCCTGAACTGCCATTCTCCTCGCAGCTGTTTCTGTCACAAGGGCCACCGACTATACAATCCATTGACAATATGTCCCCAGCTTCAGCATCAAAAGAGCCAATATCACTTTGATCTTCACTAGCTTTCCTCTTCCTAGAAATTTTTGGTGAATGGTCTTTACAAATCCATGTTTCTATACCACTTGTTGCCTCTAGCAATCCACCGACGGAAGAATTTCTCTGTGACAGATTGGTCCCATCTTCACGGGAATGCTCCATCATAGCATCTAAACTTGAAGTGTCAGATTCAGCAGTAATCCCTTTATGCTCAACTGGAAGAAACTTAGAATGTGCCCCTGGTCCCAATTTAACATTTAGGCAATCTCGAACAGCACTAGTACAAACCCTTTCTGCAGCTGCATTTTCCACAACATCGAATGTATCTCCACGGTCTGCATGCATATCCTTTAAGTAATCATCTGCATACCCCAAGTCAGGTGTTGTAATATTCTCTGCCCTTTCAAGCTGGGAACAATTGGCTTCTGAAGGTGAACGAATAACAGGTTCCTCAGGAATTGGCTTCTGAAGGTCAACATCATGAGAATGACTGTTGCCTACTAAACTCTCTCCAGCATTCTCGGCACCAAATGTGGCGTGCTGTAGGTCTGAAGATAGAGCATCAATGTTAAGTTTCGTCTTCTTATCGTTATCTTTCATTGTCACCAAACTACTTCCTTGCAGCATCTTCTGTTTAGCCTTCTTCCTATTTCTCTTTAATTTGCGTTTAGCTGCTCGCTCAGCTTTAGCAATAAGCATTCTCTGTAACTTCGATAATTCTGGAGATTTATTGTTTCTAGCGCTTTCAGCCAAATCACTTGGAGCTTTTGTTGGCCCATGATCCTTCTCTGGAACAATAGATGGTTCTACTTGCTCTTCTGGAATCTTAAATGCACGCTTGTTAGCTTGTGTTTTCTTCTTCCCCGGCATAGTTGTCTGTCTAGATACCATATCAAACTGACCCTCTGCTTTTAAGTCTTCCAAATTCGTCTCACTGATAAGAGCATTTCCTCCAGGCTCATTTCCATCACCAGACTTCAAGCTTCCATTCTCAGGCACATTTGACTTTTCCAGTAGCACCTCCGAAGCTCCATGTGCATCACCCTGAAAATCTAACCCAAGAGTGACAGCATCTGTGACAACTGATTCCTCACTAGATTTGTCCAACAGATAACCAAAAATACTATTCACTCCCCCGGGAGCATTTGAGTTTTCCAGAAGCTCCTTTGAAGTTCCCTGTGCATCAGAGCGGGTATCTGACAAATGATTCACAACAGTTGCATTCATATCCTCACTGGATTTGGCCAGTGGAGAACCACCGAGAATAGCATTCAACTTGTCCAAAGGCTCCTCTGAACTTCCACGTGCATCACACTGGGTATCTAACTCACAGATCAGAACATCCGGTTCAGACATCTCCTTGCTGAACTTGGCCAGGTGACAACCACTAGTAGTGTTCACTTCACCAATGTTATTCCCATGTGTTAAACCCATACTTGATTTACCAAAAGGACTAGAAGGGGCCAAAATAGCCCGAGCTACCAGTCCATTTGATTCAAATGAAATAGCAAGATCCAATGGACTCTGTTTCCTCGATTTCTTGCTCTCTGTCCTCATCTCAAGCGTCTCAAACATCTCTTTCCCCTTCCCCCCTCTGGTACTTGTGCTGTCTGATTCTTTAGGTGCATGCTGAAATTGATTGCTGCCATTCGTTTCTTTAGGAGCATGCTGAAACTGATGGACACTTTTGCGCCTTTTAGAAGATTTCACACTGTCAATCCTATCAAATGCTCTTATCTTCTGTGCACCCCTCTTCTTAATATCCCTCTTAACCTCTTCATTGCGGACCCTCCTCCCCCGCCTACCATTGAATCTCCCAAGACCCAAAGCATCCCTCTCATAACCCTGCCTCCTTCTGTAACCATCTTGATCATCATACAACTCACGATTGCGGTCATTAATACCATAACTTCTTACGCTCCTCCGCTCATCATTCCTAGAATTCCGCAAAGCATAACCCCTAGCATCATCAACATCATAATCCCATCTCCTCACACCATCAGACCCATCTGCACACCATTCACGCCCTTGATAATCAAACTTACCATCCGCACGATCCCTCTCATCCCACATCTCCCTCTCCCGGTCCCTATAGTTATTCCAGCTATCCAATCTCACCTCACCATCCTCCCACTCATCATACAACCCCCGTCCAAACACCTCTCCAGCTCCTACATCAGATACCATACATTCTCTAGCTCTACCTCGTGAATCTAAACGCAAACTATCAAGAAAATCACCACGATAATCATAAAACTCATCTCTAAACCTAGGGCTTCGTTCAGGATAATCGTTGTGAAGCTGAAACGGCAATCCGTCTCTCGGTGGTCGAAAGGCATCAAGGTAGGGTTTCGGAATCGGATCGAATTCGTAACCTCTTTCGTGAATAGAGTAACGTGACGGAGAATAGGGGAAAGGATGTCGCTCGTGACGAAAGTGGTGAGAAGGAGGAAGAGGCGGTGGTGGAGACGGCGGAGGAAGGAGGTGAGGAGGTAGCGGAGGAAGGTGGTGGTGGTGGAAGGGAGGGAAATCATGGTGGTGAATAAAAGTACCGTACCTGTCACGGTGGTGCTCCGGTGGCCGATCAAATAGCGGTGGCGGTGGCGGTAGATCCATGTTCAAATCTCGAATTGAATTTAGGGAATTTGGGGGTTTCGTTTTGTCTTTGTTCTCTGGGGCTTGAATCTTTGGCCGGAATAATGCCCATTATTATGCACGTTCTTAGATAATATCGTTATTTAAACAATTAATTAATGTAAATGACACTAGGATAAGATCGTGTTGGAGAATTTCAGAATCCGAGTCAAACAAGTTAACCTTTCAAATTTCAATAAGGTCGTGGATGTAATTTGGCCAACTTGATGAAAGATGACTCTTGAGTTTTTTTTCCTTTCTATGGCCAATTTTCGTTACTATAAGTTAAGATTAATAAAAAATATAAAAATGTTAAGTACAAGGCGGAAGAAGGTGGCACAAAAATATTAAGTGGGAGTGGGAATGAGGATACATATTCAAACTAAACTGTATGTTCGTTAAATGTTTTTATAGTTTGAAGAATATCAAATTTATAACTATTAAATTAAATAAAAAATCGTAAATTTTACTTAAAAAAGTAATACGCGTGATCATCACATACAATGTGAAATTAAGTATGAACGAACATAGAATTTAAAAAATCATGCCGTGGATTTATGGTGTCTTCCCATCAAATCAAATCAAATCAAATCAGCATGAACGTATATGCAACATGGCATGAGTTGTTACATCGTTTTCAACCGTCTAATGGCATGATTCTTCTTCATCCATTAGATTGATTAAACCCATTGCAAGATCAACAAATTTTATTTTAATTTATGACAGTTATTCAGTTATAAAACAGAGATACTGATGGAGAACGAAACCTGCCGAAATTAAGCCTTGGCGAACAATTGTTTGATTTGGACGTGGGGCCGAACTTTTGTGACCAGAAACGGCGTTCTGAGCAAGACCCATCGATTTGCCATGACGCACGACGGATTTCGGCGATCCGACATCGTCTGGAGGGTTAAAATCGCATTTTTGTGATTTTAGGGGCTTTTTTGCAATTTCTGAGAATTTTATTGGATTCGGTAGGTTAGTAATATGACGTTTTGGTAATTTTCCTTTTTATTCAGGGTCAGGGATGATGATTTAGAGTATTTAAGCTTTGTCAGACACTATTCATAGACAGATTAATTTGATTGAAAAAAACCCTGAGGATTTCCTCAACAATTGTTCTTGCTTGTCCACGCACGCTGCATCAGAGTGGTATCAGTTTCCATTCGATCTTGCGCGATGGCACCGAACAGACGTCCTCAGGCTCAGGATGACGGTGAGTTGCGACGGCTGCTTGCTGAACAGCAGCGTCAGATCGAGATTCTGACCCAACGATTGGATGCCATAGTCCAGCTGGACCAGGAGGATGACGAGACCATCTCCAACGGCAATCCTTTCGCCCAGCAGCGCCCTGCTTCTCCTCCAGCCGATCGACGTTGGGAGCTAGGGTTCCGGGTGGATATTTCAAAATTCAATGGTGGCTTGAAGGCGGATGAGTTCCTTGATTGGCTCGCACATGTGGAAGAGATTCTGGACTTCAAGGAGGTTCCAGCCCATCGTCGTGTGCCTTTGGTCACGACTCGTTTGCGTGATCGTGCCCAAGCATGGTGGCAGCAGTTGAAGCAATCTCGTGATTGTCGTGGCAAACCCAAGATCACGGACTGGGAAAAGTTTAAGTCCAAACTGCGGCTTTCTTTCTTGCCCTACAATTACGAGCGGGAGTTGTACCAACGCTTTCAGTTGCTTCGTCAGGGGCCTCATTCTGTTCATGATTATACGACGGATTTTTATCAGTTGCAAGCCCGGAATGATCTTAACGAATCCCCTGCTCAGTTAGTTTCTCGTTATATTGGTGATTTGCGGGTCCAGTTACAAGATGTGTTGAATATGTTTGATCCTCTCTCAGTTGTTGAAGCGCATCAACGTGCATTGCACGCAGAGAAACAATTAGCTCGCCGGTGCTAATCCCACCTTTCGGCAGTCTGCTGGCCCTTCTATTGGCCCGGCTGTTCCGCCCCCTGCCATTCGCCCTCCTCTAGGTCCGCTCCAGGGACGCGATAGTGGTGGCCTGCAGTGTTTTAAGTGTAGTGAACCTGGCCATCGACAATTTGAATGTCGCAAACCAGCCTCTGGTTCACGTGGCCTCCTCACGAATGATGTCGGTGAGGCAGATTCTGCCCCTATTTTTTATGCTCCGATATATGACGACTGCTAACGAAGAGGATGTGATTGAGGAGTATGTCACCGGCGATGTCGGCCCTCTTTTGATGTTGCGGCGTACGTTTCTGACTCCTCGGGCCCCGGATGCGGATGCTGAATGGCTGCGTACTAATCTTTTCCAGTCCACGTGCACTATTGGTGGTAAGGTATGCACCTTTATTATTGATACGGGCAGTTGTGAAAATGTGATTTCGGATGCGGCTGTCG
>JAYMSP010000811.1:0-40853 GCA_036897095.1 Plantago elongata | reverse complement strand
GTTCTCGGATGAAGTACTGCTTTCTTCAACTGAGTTGGACATGATTAATACAGAGGAAGAAGAGAGTTTTGGGGAAATGGTGTTTTTGGAGAAGAGAGTTTTTTGAGTTTAATTAAGAGAGAAAGATGATTTGGAGTTGCGATGAGGTGAAAAATATGAAGATTGGGGGTTGTTTTATAGATGCTTTTGTTGGAAATTCGAGGGGAAATTCAAAATTCGAAATTCAAAAGTCGGGGGGAAATTCAAAATTCAAAATGAATAATTAAAAAATTAAAAAAAATCAAATTTGGTCTCATTTCGTAGATCCTGAAAAAACGTAGTCGTTGGTGATATTTTCATATTTTTTTATTTCGTATTTTTGAAGATATTATCGTTCGAAAACGGATAAAAATTGAAAACCTGAAAAAGAAACAAAAAGATGGTGGGGGGGGGGGGGGGGGGGGGAGCAACGCGTGGCAGCAACTCTTTGCTGCTGCCCGCGTCGCTGACCGCGCCATGCCACGCCGCGCCTCATCCAGCCCCCGTTGGGGGCGCCATGGTGCGGCATGCCCCACGGCGCCCCCATGGGGGCGGTCTAATACCACCCCATCTAATATCACCCTAAGCTTCCCTCACTAAATTTGTACCCAATTATTCCCTCCACAAAATAGAATAAGCGACTAGGGTAAAGTTATTCTCTTCGTCTCGTCTGTGTATAGAGATCAGTCTCAATCCACATAGAAGAAAGAAGCCAGAAAGCAGCATAGATTGCAATCTCCCCAACAACAAGAACATGGATCGCGTTCTCCTCCAACAAGAAGCATCGATCGCGACTGATCAACTCTCCCACATCACCAATAGATCGACTCTCCCTTAGCAATCCGATTTCTCTCCCAGCAATCGACGCGCTCATAGATCGATTTTCGGCTCATCGAACGATGTCGCCAAAAGCTTCTTCTTCTCCGGTTGAAGATAACATTGGATATGCGCTTGGAGAAGTTATCTTCACTGCCTCGGGTCAATCCGTCAAATTCGGTGACCTATGGGATCAAAAGGAGGTCATCTATTTCCATACTCTGTTACTGTACTATATCTTTCATTTGATTGTTTAATTATGTTATTGTGTCTCAGATAAAATCACTTTTTCATCGAATTCTTCAATTTCAAATGTGCCTCCTTTGTTTCTGTACATGCTGACCTATGCTTGTTATATTATGCCTTATTGAATGACAGTGTATTGTTTGAAAATGATTACGATTATTGAAATTGCTAATTTTTTCACATGGAGTGGTTGTTGTTGCTCTTATGAGGCACTTTGGATGCTTTTGTAGGCAAATGATCATTAGATTTTTCCTCGGAATTTTTTCGACTAATCAATACTGAAATAATTAACTTATTGTTTTATACTTTTGTTTTTAGCTGAGAACATGCTTTAACACTTAATGAAGCTAAACAAAGATTCATGTCGAATGGTGTGAAGCTCATTGTTGTGGTGTTGGCACTCCTGATAAAGCTCAAATTCTTACATAGAGGTAATTTGGGTCTTGCATTCCGTGTTAACGCCTTTACCTATGGCAGTATGATATGTTACTACATTGTTTTTTTTTGTAGTGTGGTGTAGTATACTGATTCTTAAAGTGCCACTCTTTACTGCTAGTTACCATTCCATCAGATTGTCTATATGCTAATCCTTATCGTAAGGCGAGTAACACTATTTCAAACATTTAAGTCCAGAATCATAGCTAGATTGTCGAAATATATTGCAAAACAGCTGAAGCGTCAACTTCCCCCTGGAAAACTTCCCCGAACGCAAGATACAGGACAAAATGATATTTATGCTCAAGTACTTGGAGATGATAAAGGTGGAAGGGTACGTAGATATGGAACTACGCCTAGAATTTATGGTGGCATACAAGGTCAAAATGATATTCGGTGCATGAATAAGGAAAATGTGGCCATGAAGAGAAAAATGGAGGAGCAAGACAAATTAATTCAAAGGTTATTAAGATGAAGTATACTTATAAAGTCTCCTATCTCTGCACATAATGAATAATAAACCAAAGCATGAAGTTAAATCCTTGCTTAAGCGCCTAATCTTTTACACATGTATATTTCTAATGACACATGATATAGGTTGGTATGCGGGTGGTTTTAAAAAGCATGATTGTTATGTCCAAATTTGTTGTAAAATGCTATGTTGATTGGTATGAAGTGAAGATCAATGTAGCAATGCACCTCAAGTGCAATTGATTCGGTCGATTGGAAATGTAAAGAAGATTAGACAAGCTATAGGAAGTAGTATTGCATGGCGGAAGCATTTAGTATGTATTTTCTCCTTTTTCCTTTTGTTTTTTTTGTTTTATTATCTTTTATTTTCAATTATTTAGTATATTATGTAATTTTAATTTTTCCATTCACTTGATTATAGGTTGCAGTAGGATGACAATATGATGAAGCAAATTGATCGAAAGCATTGGAAAAAGAGAAGTGATTTGAGTTGGATTTATTATGATGAAGTAGAATGTATGTATTCTATATTTTTTTAGACATGATTTAGTTGAATTGTTTCTTGCTTCTTTACAGTTTAGATTTTGATATTTTACAATCACCATTGAATACAGAGTTTTGATATTTGACAATGCTTATTGGATATAATTTATATTCAAATTTTATTAGATTTATGTCCTTTTAGTGATTTTCAATTGTATCACGCTAATTATCATGGTTATCAGCATATGTATTTGTGATGCCTATTCTGGTAGTTAATCTAGTTCTAATAATTATTTTGGCGCCAACATCCATCATAGAAAACGATTATAGTGACCCAAACTATGGTCACATAATAAGTTTATAGTAACCACTATGTAGTGTCACAAAACGCCTTTATTGTGATTGTAATTTCAATCACTTAATAAGTTTATAGTCACCCAATATAGTGTCATAAAAAAATAATATTGTGACCACAAATTTGGTCACGATATACATTTATACACACTCCATGAAGCGTTACAAAAAGTAGTTATTGCGACCACAACTTTCGCCATGACATGCACATGTACACACTAAATGTAGCGTCACAAAAATAGTTATTGTGACCCCAACTTATAATGACCCTACTTTATGTCACTACAATCACCTATCGTAACCCTTTATGAAGGTAGTTAATCTAGTAACCTGATGCCACAAGACTCGAATAACGTTACCCAAGATAGTTATAGTGACACGTTAAGAGTGACAACATGTGTTTGTATTCACACAATATGGAGTGACTACAAATACTTATAATGACGCCTAACATATTGAAACCCCAAACTTAGTGACGATTTTGAAAAGCGTCACAATAGCAAAAGTGTCACTATAGGCTATTTTAGTGACAATTTTAGGCGTCACTAAATCCCTTTTTTCTAGTAGTGTTAATAAACTTAAAGTTTCACCTTATTACTTAATGAAAATGTAATGTACAGGGTTTCAGATAAATTCGGAGAGCTTAGAGGAGCTGATAGTACTACTCATACCAACAAGGTGCATATTTCTTATTACAAATTCATTCATAAGTCCTTAAGAGTTAAGCATATTTGCTCTGCAGAAATCTCAGCATAAATGACCAACTAGAAAGTTACATGTGTGCACATATGCCATGATAAAATGTACGAGAAAGGGCTTATGTTGGAAAATTGTAACTATCATATCATCTGAAGAGCACCCCATAAGTAACCGTAAATGACCATAGAGGACATGGGGGAGGGTATGATTTGTATCAGAACTGATCCAACACAAAACCCAAAATGGGTGCACAAGGAAAGTTGTGAAGGGGACGTCGTGCAATTGAGAGGGGTGCAACAGTTGGTATGGGAATTATGACATGGATATTGTACAATTTCAGATAAGTTTAAGATAACTTAAAGAGTTCAGAACGCCAATCATACCAACAATGTGCATTTGTCCATAAGAACTTTAATGTTAAGCGTGTTTGCTCTGTGCAATACTATGACGAGTCACCAACTCAGAAGTTTGCCATTTGCACACTCGAGTGAGGACAAAAGTGTGTGAAATGACATGTGATGGTACAATGGGGGCCAATATATCACTTGAAGAGCAACCCACATGAGTAACTGCACCGGCCCAGATGATCGAGTCTTTGGCAATGGAGACAGGGCATTGCTAATAAACTATATATTATTACATTGCGATTCTTTGAGTTTGAGGCTTATAGATGAACATATAGTGGGGGCAACATATCACTCGAAGAGCAACCCATGTGTAATTGCACCGGCCCAAATGGTCGGGTCTTTGTTCGAAGGAGACGGGGCGTTACCAAAAAGTATCTATAATTACCTTGTGATTCTTCGGGTTTGAGGCTTACAGATGAAACATACAATTGGGGCCAACGTATCACTCGAATAACACCCCATGATTGACTGCACTGGTCCAAATGGTCGTGAATCTGTCCAAAGGAGACAGGGCGTTACCGAAAAACTATCTATTATTACCTTGTAATTCTTCGGGATTGAGGCTTACAAATGAAACATACAATGTGGGTCAACTATCACTCGAAGAGCAACCCATGATTAACTGCACCGGTCCAAATGGTCGGTCTACAAAGGAGACGGGGCTTTACCGAAAAACAATATATTATTAGCTCGAAATTATTCGACATTTTACCGCCTGATCTTCGTCTCTATCCAAAGGAGATGGGGCGTTACCAAAAAACTATCTTTATTAATGTGAAATTATATGTGCATGTATAGAGCAGGGTGGACGAACATATCACTCGAAGAGCATCCTAGAGAGTAACCACACCGGTCAAATGATTGAATCTATGTTCAAAGGAGACGGGGCTATCAAAAAACTATCTATTATTACCTTGGAATTTTTTAACATGAAACCACCAATCTTGGTATCATATTAGCTAATTTAATGCTACCGTTGAATATGTAAAGTCTACATAGGGGTGGTATTAGTTTCGTTGCTATGGATTAACGGGGCCAATGTTAATGTTTGACGTCAAAATTTGGGTCATGTGATTTTTTCTAGAATGTGTGGAAGGTTTAACTGAGAAATTAGCAGTTGAATTGGTTCAAAATTTTGATTGGTAACATGTAGTAAATATAAAAGGGATTTCTCTTTGGTATTAAATCTCTTAAGTCAATTTATTATAGATTTCACCATTTTTTATATTATATTTCCTTCGTCACATGCTAAGTTTTATGTTTGCTTTTTGGGTTCAAAAAATAAAAGATAGTGAAATAATTTAATAATGAATGAATAATAATTAGTAGTTTGATAAAGTTGAAAGTTAAGTATTATTTAAATGAAAAAAGAATAAAGAATGATTAAAAAAGAGATTGTGGGTTTGTAAATCCATTACCATAAATGGAAATGGGAAGCTTTGTATGGGACAACTAAAATGACAAAATGAAAAGCTTGGCATGGGACGGAGGAAGTAGAATAAACTGAGACCCTTAATTCTTTTCAACGAAGACTTTCAACAGATTTTGCAATGGCACAAGGCTGATAGTTTATAGCCTTGGAAACCAGATCATCGAGGCAAAGATAATATCTGGAATTAATGCGGCACAAAAAGTCTTCATTCCCAGGATGATGAGGATGATGAGATCGCCATACGACAAGAAGCTCTCTATAAATTTTAGTAGGAGACAGTTTCTCATATTCGGCTACTCTACTGTGCTCATAAATAAGAGTCAGGGACAATCTCTCGCGAACGTCGGCCTCTATTTTCCCTCACCCACATTTCAATCATGGCCAGTTATATGTTGCTTTATCGAGAGTTAACTACCAACAAGAAGGGATTGAAACTATTAACTTGTGACGGTGAGGGTAATACTTATGATACTACAAGGAACGTGGTCTACAAAGAAAGTGTTCGACAAATTTGAGGTAAATTATTATTTGAGTAAAAAAAATATTAGGGTATTGTAATGTAGTACTATGTTTCTTAATGTTACAGTTCAGTCTAATTGATTAAAGTATTATGAATTTTTACAATTATGCATGAGTATTGATGCAATGGTGAATGCTTCAATCGATTACATCATAGACTTTCTCACATTTAAGTAATTAAATTGTTTACCAACTAAAATATGTTATGTGCGCATTAATTGTATATTTTTTGAGTTTTGTCACCATGCCCCGTTGAGTATCGACGGGCCATTGACGAGTAAAATTTATATACAAAGCAGATTTCTTAAATTTACTTTTCAAGTTGACAAAAAAAAAAGGAATTTTACTTTTCGACCCTTTTTATTATCGATCGACTCATTTAAGAGTAATACTACGACTAGAGTTATTGTTACGGACAATTATTGTTGAAATTTTAGTGAGTTGTTTAGCTTTTAATACATTCAATGTATTGGTCAATGGGGTCCAACACATCAGAATTAAGCATTTTGTGTAAATGGGTATCTCGTTGATAAACGAATTGCACTGTAAATGTTAAGTCGCTAAAATTGTCAAGTAATGAAAGGGTGATTAATGACAACGAAGCTCAATTGGTAAGACGCTTCACCTCCCACCAATAGGTCGGGGGTTCGAGTCAGTCTTTAGCCGTTCCAAAAAAAAAATGAAAGGGTGATTAATGTGTTCAGTGTGTTTGATCATTATATGTATGAGTTGCACAAAGTCTACAAAAAGAGCGGTTTTTCCATTAGACATGAAAATTTTGCTTTTTTTATTTAGGTTATGTGGATTTTTACGTATTGTCTATGGGTTTTTATTTAAGGTTTGTGAATTTATACATTGTCTGTGGATTTTTATTTAGGATCTGTAAGTTATGATGTAAAATAAATCGGAATTTCTATATCTAGTGGAAAAATCGCTCTTTCCCTAGACTATCTTGAGTTAAGTCATCCAAAACAAGAGGAGTCGTGTATGTGTTAAAATTCATCTCTAAGAGCAAGGTAATCGAGAAGGAAGGAGAAAATTTGAAAATGGGGGAAAAGGATGTCGCAGTGAGCTCCCATGCAGAAAATTCTCATTGCGGTCCAGACTTGGACATAAAGTTATGTCACTTTCTAGACCGCATTTTGTAAGCCTGAACAGACTCGATTTTCTTCGAAATTTCATGGTCATTTTCATGAATAAATGCATCCCTTGAGTTTAATAATTGTGTCTCTTTCAACTTGTATCTATTAAATGAAGAGTTATAGTGAAGAGAACTAACTCTTAAAAAAGATTATCAAGTAAAAATATGCAGGAGGTGCAGAGTTCGAACCTCGGTAATATTGGAGTTATAAGTATCAGTAACACATGGACAAAATACTGGAAATTGCAATCAATCAAGCAGTTTCAATAACTGAAGAAACAGAGCCTTATAAGGCTTACACATAACTATGCTGAAAACAAGGGAAAATAACTGACCACTCCTAAACGTGTGGCTGGAAATCATAACTGAAGTTTAACTGCTAAAATAAACTAAAACACACTTAACCAATATAATATGAAATAACATAACAATAAGGTGGTGAGACATGTAGTTATAAGGTGGTTATGGTTAAGGCAATGCATGGAGCTATAATGTGATATTGGATAATTTGTACCTTATAATATAATTAGCTTATTCAAAAAAAAAAAGTAAGTATAATATGTGAAGAAATTCTTCACAAAAACACACACCATTCCTACTCGTTTTCTTTCCTCCTGCTCTTTGTGCATTCTTACAATACTCAAACTATGATTTGTAAGAACTTGAATATCGGAGTGAAACTTAGCTATTTAAAAGAGATTTAGGGGCTGATTAGCATACGACTTAAATGCCCCGATTTAAATGCCCGAATAGTGATCGGAATTGTAGTGGGATTGTTAAAATTGTGTTTGGCATAGAATTGTAATTGGATAGGGTATTATAGGTTTGTTATATAGGTAGAGAAAAATATTGCTACTGTAGAAGCATTTCGGTTTTCGGCATTTAAATGTCATAACAAATATAAAATTCTCGAGTAGCATTCAAACGGGCATTTGGATGCTACTCCAATCAGCCCTTTATATACTGAGAGATTGTTAGATCAAACATGGGTGCCATGTGTGCATTGTAGCGGAGCAGTAAAGTTTTTAAAAAGAGATAGTTAAATTGTCTGACTCTTCCCGAATCTCGGCCTTTTGTTCTTTTCATCTACTTTCTAAACCCGCAAATACCTACTATATTTGTACAATTACCACATGATCATGTTCGTGGATATTGCAAATCGTCACGATACTCCACATTTTTCGTCACGACTTTCCGTGGCTACTGAAGAGTTTTTCTCGTAAAAATATATGTATATATATACAAGCATATTGCAAAATTTGATGGGCAAAGATAATTGGATATGTAATAAGGACCTTACATGACATAAGAATTGAAATTGAGCTTATGGGCCTAATGTCCATTTATTTGATGGATTCAAAATATTTGTATTGTACAATTTTGTTTAATAAATTTGGCTGAAAAGGTCGTTAATAGCTGAATAATTAATAATTAGTGAGATAGTTCTTTTTTAATAAGTTAATTTGGTTAGCTTCTCAAACCAGCTAGCTTATTTGAAAAGCGGTACGTTTACGTAACAAATTTTTTAATTAAAAAAATCCATGAAACTAAAAAGGTAGTGATAAACAAAGCCTAAGCCATATATACTGGGAATCTCTAGAAGAATTATAGATCCGCCAGTGACATTTTTAAATTGATAATTTAAAAAACGAACACTATATTATTTACATTTTGTAATATAAAAAAATTGTTATATTGTCACACTATATATATTTTTTTAAGTCTAAAAACTATATCATTTGTAATTTATGATATAATGTTTTTACTCTTGATACAGTTTCATATTATTTTTTTAAATATTTTATTTTATTGGATCGTTTTTTTAAATCTGCTCCATAATTGGGTTATGGGGTGAATTTTTCTTCTTTACATGTCCCCTGTGTGTTCTTTATAATATTATATTTTAATTTTTTCAAGTAAAAATGTCTATTCACATGAATTGTTTACACGTAATTATATATTTGATTTAGAAAAAATAATATTTTAAAATTATAAAATTAGTGAAGAAATTTATAGGACAGAATAATTACTTTTAAGTATTTCATTAGTTGTAGTAATGAATATATTTTATTTTGACCAAAAAAACCTGACTCTTCACCGTAACAGGAAATTACAAAACTCTATGATCGTGCCTTTGACTAAACGAGTAAAGCTGTGAAGAAATTTAACACCAAGAATATAATATTACCGTACGCATGTGAGTATATATTTCAACAAATAATTATATTTTAAAATTGAGAAGAAAACAATAATCTATGAGAATTGAGAAAATCCGCCTCCTCCAGCTGACCTCGTCAATCAAATCCCGGTTCCCTAGCATGGTACGTACTAAATGCTTCTATAAATGAAAGCAAAGTGCTCAACCAAATTCTACAAACAAACACACACCAAAAAATGGGGTCTCATTCACAACATCCTAACTTTGTGATCTTCCCATTCATGGCACAAGGCCACACCATCCCTCTCCTCCACCTCTCCCGCCTCCTACTCCTCCGCCACTCCGTCTCCGTCACCATCTTCACCACCCCCAACAACCTCCCCTCCATCCGCTCCAATCTCCACGACATCGCCGACAAAATTACAATCATCGCCCTCCCGTTCCCGCAAAATATACCCGAACTCCCTCCGGGTGTCGAAAACACTAACGACCTCTCCTCCATGTCCTCTTTCTTCCCTTTCGCTAAGTGCACGAAACTCATGCAGAAACACTTCGAAGATGCTCTTGAAAAACTCCACCCGCCGGTTACGTGTATAATCTCGGACGCGTTCCTGGGATGGACTATTGAGTCTGCGAATAAGTTCTCGGTTCCGAGGCTTGTGTTTTTTGGAATGAGTAATTTTGCGTCTTCTGTGTGCCAGATCATGGGCAGGTTCAAACCACACGGAGAGGCGAAGTCATTAGACGAGCCGTTTGAAGTTACTTACTTTCCGCATTTGAAGTTGACGAGAAATGATTTCGAGGCGCCTTTTAATGAGGTTGAGCCGGAAGGTGAGTATGCTGAGTTCGTCGGAGAGCAGCTCATGGCGATGATGAGGAGTTATGGTATGATTGTCAATAGCTTTTACGAGCTGGAACGGGATTATGTTGATTTCTGGAATAAGGAACTTGGGCCTAAGTGTTTCAATATTGGCCCGTTGAATTCGGCGGCCCAAACGAAACAAGAAGAAAGGATGTATATGAAATGGTTCGATCAGAAGCTGAGTCAAGGAAAATCGGTTCTGTACGTAGCGTTCGGAACACAAGCAGAAATTTCAGAAGAGCAATTGTTGGAAATTTCTAAAGGATTGGAAGAATCACAAGTTTGCTTCTTCTGGGTTGTCAGACCAAAAGGTGAGGTGTAATATATACAGTAGTTTACGAAACAAATCAACTAACTAACTCGATCGTCATCTCTCAGTTGTGGAGTTTGATGAACATAGACTTTATAGGTATTTGAAATTAAAAATCAAACAAGATCGATGTTCATATAAATCAGTTCAAAACTGAGACTTATGAATAACTTTCGCCGAGATTTGAACCATGATTTGTTTGTTTAGTAGCCTATAGCTTCTTTTACTATACTGACATTCTTAATAATCATACATTTGCAAACAGATAAGACGACGGATGCATTTTTGGAAGAATTCGAAAGGAAAGTAAAAAACAGGGGAATTATAGTGAAAGAATGGGTTGATCAACTAGGTGTTCTAGGGCACAAGGCAGTGACGGGGTTCTTGAGTCATTGTGGGTGGAACTCGGTGATTGAGAGCATATATGCTGGAGTTCCGATCCTGGGGATGCCGTTTATGGCAGAGCAGCATGTAAACGCGAGGTTTGTAGCGGAGGAAGTTGGAGTTGGGCTGAGGGTCATGTCGCGGGGTGGTTCGGTCAGGGGTTTTGTGACAGCGGAGGAGATAGAGAAGAAGATTCGGGAGCTGATGAACAATGGTGAGGAGGTGCGGAAGAAGGCGGGGGAGTTTGGAAGAGCTGCACGTGAGGCCATCGGAGAAGGGGGGTCGAGTTCCCGCACGTTGTCTTTGTTGATTGATGAGGTTGTGTGCTTTGGTATCACTAAGGAGGGTACTCCCCAACAAAGTACGAAGGAGTCATGTAGTGAGAGTAGGTGATGATTATGTGAAAATTACAATTAGTAGTTTCTTCGTCCTAGTAAACTTTATATATTTATCAATTTTTATTGTCCGATCAAACTCTATACATTATTATAAAAGAAAGTTACCTCATTATTAATAAATAATAAACAATATCAACTTTACACAAAAATTATACATCTTGCCACTAAAAATACACATTTCCCAACATTCTTTCTTTTATATCATTACTTTAACTTTTCGCATAAAATTCAACGCAAATACTATTGTATGAAGTTTGATGGGATGGAAGGAGTAGATATAATATAACTTTTCGCATAAAATTCAACGCAAATCCTATTGTATGAAGTTTGATGAGACGGAAGGAGTAGATATAATATAATAAAATAATAATAATAGTAATGAAGAAGGTGGGGAGAAGTGTACTTTTAGTGGTAAAATTAATGTGTAGTTTTTGTGTAAAATTGAGATTGTTTATTATTTGTTAGTAGTGATTTAGTAATGTATGAAATTTGATGGGACGAATAAAAAAAATAAATGTAGAAGTTTATTGAGACGGGGAAGTAACTCTATAACTAATTGACTGAATTATATATAACTAACCGACCCTTAGACTTGATAATTTGCAGATAATACATACTACATACTATCATCAAATCAAGTTGAAAACGAAACCATAATAAAATGTGTTACGTTGGACTGATATATATAATATAGTAATATATACTAGCTGTGTTCTGTGTATAATTATGTATGTGGTCCATGCACGTCTTCTCTTACGAAACCATAATTCACCTACAACACTGAGACAAATTAAAACCAGCAGTCAACTCTATGAATTCTTAGATTTCAAACGGATCGCTCGATAGATACATCTATGACACTATACATGTGTTGCCAAGTTTAAGTTGGCCACATCTATAAATATGAATCAGTTAGGCAGATGACGGGTAGTAACAATTATTGAATATACATGTATCTTACAGATAGTATAGTATTGAATTTTGTTATGGATAATAATTTCTAGTACACTTTATCTGACGTCCATTTCAAATTATACTTTATATATATAGTGTCCACAATATAACAAATACATACAATTTCATACACAATAAAAACTTTGTAAAAGAATACACTATAAAGGAGTAAACTTTATAGTCATAAAAAAATTGGTCCCAACTTAGGACCAGTTGTAAATAAGAATAAACTTCACATTATCATATTCTATGAGTTTCTCTGATCTCACCTTAAGTATTGATACCTCTATATAGTAATAAATGATATGATATTCAATAATATTTATCTATATATATGATTTTCATTTTGAAATTTAAGATGTAAAATATTTATTTAAAGTTGTTTGTGATAATAATTTGAAATTTTGAGTAGTAAACCTATATTTTAGCTTTTGTGTAAATAGTAGTTTATTGATATATGAACCTTCACGTTGAACAAAAATATTCGTTGTTTGTGAAGTTAGTATTTAGTGGTTTTTATTCAATAAATATAATATTTAATTTATACACATTATTTTATTATAAAAATATATATTTAATACAAATCTTTATTTAGGACTAAACTCTTTGTAAGAATATATTTTTTCGGTCCGAATTGTATGGAGTTTTTATGAACTGGATGCTGCACCGTGGGTTTCTTCCATGCAGAGTTGACGAAAGAATGAAGACTTTAGACTTTTATTTATGATCTTTTGGACTTTTGAGTCCTTCAGTTTTGGTCCATGTTGGCAATTCAAATTTCAAACTCCAAGTAAAAAGTGCTTTACCCCTTCCGTTTAGGTTAAAGTGGGCTAATTATTCAACTTAAATCAATGTTTTCAGTCCAAAACCTTCTTTTCGCTCATTTAACACAAAAGTCCTGGTTATCACTTATAAGTGTACAAACAAACTACTACGTCAATGACGAAGATTCTGACGAACCAATTTCTAACTTTGCTTTCTTATTCTTTTCATTTCTTAAGTTTCTTTCCTCTCTTATACCATGTAAATTTCTTTTAAATCTACGAAGTAGGATGTTTTTCTACTACACATCATTTTGTGTTACCGTGGTGATTGAGTATGTTCTACCTTGTAACATATAACTCTAGACACATTAATGATCCATTGCATCACAAGTCAGTGATTTAAAGAGGAAACAATCACAGATGGGAAAATGTTGTCATTGACTTGTGTTTTGCCTACAGCTTTAGGTATTAGATGCAGTCAGAATTTGGAAATGAGAAGACGTCTCCATCCGGGACACTAGTTATTAGTTGTACTTTGATAAGGGGAATAAGGAGACCTGATTATGAAAATACAAATACAAGAGCAAATTTCTGATTCACATATAAAAATGGAGACTAAATATTGAAAACCATCTCCGATGTTTGAACTGACACGTTCCAGATGCAATACGAATGATAGTCATAAAATAAATTAAGTATCCATGCTGAAGGCAGTAAATATCACCGTCTCATTCGAAAAACAGAAAGCCAACAACCTCCTTCATGTGTTACCTTAGACGAGTTTTATTCGCAAGTGGAGTATCAAGACAAAATTTCAAATAAATCATGGTTTATACATATCATGAAATCTCAAGGGGACAATGAATAAGAAAAAAGAAATACAACATGCACTTCAAATCCACCTTCTATGGTGTGGGGCTGTATGATGAGGTTCTTCCATTCCAAGTCTTGCTCCCAAGTTTTCTTCTAGAGATTTGTTAGCGCAAGCCTAACCACCTCTTCTCCAACATTATCAAAGCAGAAAGCAACGAAAATACAAAAATGCAGCTGCTGTAACAAAATGGGCAAAAAGTATACACATGTGCAACTTAAAAAATCTTTGGTCATCACACTACGGGTCCGACTGCAGATTTGAGTAAACCTGAAAGCTTTTACTCCAGAATAATATTTGTCTTCTCCTTTGTTGTTGTATTCTAATCTTCAATGTCGGTAATTTCACTTAGTCATCTTGACGTGGCCAACTCCAGAGACATTGCAACACCCAGACTGACTATTGGATGACAAGTTCCTTCATTGCTTCTAATTTCTCCATAGTTCCATTGGATGACACATCATCAGTTATCCGGATGTTTGTACTGCCATTCTCAGAAACTTTAAGATTTTGGTGGTAAGCTGAAGTTGAGACAGCAGAGCTGTGTCTTCCCTCAAAGTACGTTGAGTAAAGGAAGTAATCAGCACATCGACCTTTCCATCCTGCCAGAAAACATATACAAAATTGGGGTAACTTCTGTGCAATTACAAAACCTCATCAAGCTTGACTACATCTTACTTTGTAAACAGAAAGTCATTCAACTGTTCAAGAGATATCATTAGAAAACGGCTCTAGCATATTTTAATATTGCGGGGCAAAATGGAGGTTTGAAATTTACTAAGGGAAGCAAGTAGATGCAAGTAGGAAAGTTGGGGCCCGGATAGGAATATGAAAGATGAGGCATAGACGAACCCAATATTATCAATATATCTGATACAGATATCACACAGTTCAAAGAAGAAAACAAAACGGAAGAGGCCTGTCAAATGTATCTCAGAAATACCCGGATCCCGTTAATATTGTAAATAAGAAAACTGATTTTAGATGTGGGTAAATTGGTTGTTGCTGCAATGGACATCTAGTTTATGTAATAAGAAGATGCATCCTAAATGGTTTCTAAGCTCTAGCTAAAGAAAGTTACTAGCTTCTAGCTGTATAAGATCATAAGAAGAGCACAGACATAGAAGACAGCAATAACTTACTTGATGCAGCATCCTGGTCACCAAAAACTGTCCCCAGAAGTTTGTGAACTGCAATGCAGTCCTTCAGCTTCCATTTTTTTGTTGGATCCACAGTTGCATTTCTGAAAGTAAACAAACATAATTTATCACCATCATAAAACTGTGAAACAGCTGCAACATGGATAAATTATCAAGAAACATACATCGAGACCAGGTCATTAGACGATTCTACTATCAATCTGATCGCATCGTTCTTCTTGTTTGGTTCCATAACAAAATCCATTTCTGCAACAGCCGCCCTGTGCCTCAGTGAATCTGCTTACACCAATATCAGAAAAAGGTAAGACATTGTTCTGGGCAGAGTTGCATAAACATAAAGCTGGCAAGAGAGAGACCTTTATGGCTCTCGAGGAAAAGTGCATTTGCTTCAACCAGAGACCTCCCATGCAGCTGACTGTAAAGCAAAGCGCAAGCATAATAAGTAATTAGATAGGTATGAATTGAAGAAATCAGCAGTCAGCACATTAATGACTAAGATAGAAATGCTTTCCAATATCAACAAGGCAGTATAACTAAAATACCATCTCAAGAAACTACAGAAAACCGGAAAAATAAAATAAATAAAAACAGAAAGCGGAAAGAAGAGGAAAAAGATCAATGACACAAAGCACCTAAAAGAAACGCGTTCTACTTCCAGAACTCCCCATATAAGTTTCTCAGCATCCGTTGCCGGAGCAGGCATCGAATCCACTGTATGAAATAATTTTATCTGCGAGGCAAAACTTCAAGATGAGCAGAAAAACTTGTTGACAAAGTACATAAAACAAGGAGCTTCTAGCAACAGTTTGAGATGATTATATCTGAGATTTATCATCCTTGTTACAAGTTGACCATACCAAACAACGGTGTGTATCTGGACTATCAACATCCAACCGCGACATATGCTTAACTGCCTGCATTAGAATTAAAAGGACAAATGGTCTTCAATGAGTCCAAGTATAAATAAGAGATGAAGTTACAGGAACGCATTGTCATTGAGATACACAAGGACTGTCAGAAGAAGGAAAGTATCACGGCACTAAAGCACACCATGCATGAAATATGAGTACTCTCCAGACGACTACATAGCTAAGGTGATTCTTGATTGGTTCATTGCCATAAAATAACGAGTCCAAGTAAATGATTCTTTCATAACAATGCACGATTTTATGAGCTCCTACTGGGTCAGCATCATGATATACTTACCTGGAGTGCAAGTAAAATTTTCTTCTTTCTCATATTAACTTCGAAAGAAAGCACGTGAGTCTCTAAGGATTCTGAAGAATGTTTCTGAAGTAGCTTCAAGTATTTCGTAGCTTCCACCAAAGGATCTTCAATCTACAAATTACATCCAAGTGAAATTATGCTCATAAATTTCTCGTTAAGTGAACTTCTCCGTGAGTAATAAATTGAAACAGGTTTAGAAAGATGCACTTTTACTAATCGCAGGTGGTGCAGCACGTGAAGTACTGAAGAAGCAAGATATATGAAACAAATCATAAGTTACAAAATATTGATAAAAATGTGCAGATACCTGCAACAATTTCTCTCCATTTGGATCCATGTCTACTGGCTTTGTGTTTCCTTTCTTAGATTTTGAAACCGAATTAGCACTGGTTTCTTCCTTACCTTCTGCTTCCTGCATTACAGTAACCACTTACAACACATCTGTTTCATTATTTTTTTTTTGAAACAAGCCAAGGCTGTGGGGCCACTTACTTTTTTGGCTCTGGCTTCAGCCTTTCTCTGCTTCTGTCTCAACTTCTTTTGCTGCGAAGCAGGCAACTTAGACATCTTTTCATCTTCTTCTGTTGATGACTTGGGAGGAGAATCGTACAACTTCAAGTAGCATCTGAATAACAATGTGTGTCATAATAAATAGAGAAAATGTAAAGAAAAAGAAAAGAGAGAGGGTGAAAAGGAGTTGGCTTTGTAAAACATAAATCTAAATACACCCTCTCAGAAGGGGCACTGGGAGATAGAAAACGGTATTCCACTTAGCAAGCAGATAAGAAGAGAGAAGAAATTAAACTATTAAAGCCTAGAGACAAAAGAAGTGCTTTTGCAGCCTAGAGACAAAACTTTGATATCGCATATTATAATCAGTACCAAAAGTCACCCATCCATTTCCTTCTTTATTAGAGAATAGAGAAGATAGCATCCCTGGTGAATGTTACCATTACCACTATGGCAGATAGAGGAAACATGTAGAGTAATATTCGAAGGTTGTTTAGGGGACTTCATAGCAGCTATTAAGTCATGGTACCCAGTTACCGGCGAAGTATGGAGCTGATGTCATAAGACCAAGCCCCTCCATTCATTCCCTTCTCTATAGACGAATAGAGAAGACGGCATCCTAGGTGGATGTCACCACTTCGACTTTGTGCCATGTAGAAAACATGTAGACTAATATTTTAAGATTGTTTAGGGGAACTCCACTGCAGCTATTCATGCTAGTCGTGCAGTACCCAATTAACAGCGTATGGATTGATGAAAAAAACACACCGAGCCTACAATGACAATCTAATTTAACTAGTGGAGTGAAGATAGATGATAATACTTTATTGCCCCGGCAGCTGCTTTGCGGAAATATGAGTATGAATGAAGGCGATCTTGAAACTTCAGCATATCGACGTAAGTTCGAAGTGTCATTTTTCTCAAGCAGTAGGAATGGAAGTCAAATTGGTCCTCCGTAATATCTGCATAATGCTTTTCCACAGCCAAATATTTCTTCAAAGCCCGGCCAAGGTCACCTTGACGGAAATAACTCTCCCCGGAAGCTAATTCATACCTTCAACAATCGATTCAATAAATAATTAATTGAGCAACAAAAAAAAGAACTCCATCAGCAACATCTTATAATTGCAATAATTTCAAGTAGACTACTGACCACATGCATTGCATATCGTGAAGATTATTGTGCTGTTCCCCATCTTTTGTGAATAGAACAGCTGTTTTCTCTGCCAATACGACCTGTGCCATGAAACAGTTAAGTGCACGATCATAATAAAACCTGAAACAAGAGAATCTATAGTGATGTAAAAACAGGTGGAGGTTTGCAAACACTAACTTGGTCAGCTTGCAACATGCGTTTGACACATTCACTGTTGAGATAGCGGTCAGCAAGATCCATACATCTAGCTTCATCAGCCAAAGCAGCAGCTGCAGCCAGGTCACCAGCATGCTTTAAAATTAAGCTCTGCAATGAACAAGTCACGACACAGTATGATGTAAATACTTTATTACATGACTATACCTCCAACTATGGACATTAAATCACACAAAGAAAGGTATCAACAGGTTACACTCATAAAATGTACAGTAGTCACGACAATAGATTAAAAAAAAAAAAAAAAAAAAGCAGTGTACTTTTGCGTCTGTACAAAGAGCAAAAACAAATTTACCTTCACTGTGTATAAATCAATAACTGTTGGAGTGTGTTCTATGGCCTCGTCAATTTTGTTAAGAGCTACTTCAAACTGACAGCGCCTATCATAGTGCTGTACATGGAAAGCTTATTAGCATACTTTTGGTCAAAAATCAGCAGCAAGAAAGCAAATATGAAGTAAGTGTAGGTGCAAACCTGGGCCAAATAGAATAAAGTCCACATGAGTACTGAAGGAGGCGCCTTCTCAGCACTGAAGACAGGCAAATGTAATATCATAGGTAATTGGGTAAAGGAAATGTGAGGTCCATTCTAGTCAATGGGACCCAAGGTAAAACACTGGTATACTTTCATATATCAACACAATTGAATTTTAATTGCTCACTTTTCAAAGTGACAACAACAAAAGATACTCCTGATCAAACGAATAAAGTAATAGAGACGTAAGAAGAAAGGACACGAATGCAACAAGGTTTATGGTTGCTTAGATCAATATATTTCAACTGCATAAACAGTCCCCTTAGTAGCTAAACTCGTCTTCTGAGTAGGGTAGAATTAGTAAGGTGATCTGATACATAATTCACATAATGGCCATGGCCATATCTAAAGCACTTAGTTCAATTACTTCCTGCCAAGATTCAATTTGCATCGGTCATGTCCATCTGCTAGTGACTAGCTTAAATTGCCTAAGATGAAATTGCCAAGTGGTTATGCTCAAGTCTCATATGCATATCTTTTTTTTTTTATTTCTCACTAGCATCCGCTACATGCAACTAATCCAACCAAATATTGTTGGGGCAACTCTACCAGCGGCATTTTTTTTTTACATTCACAGAGCTCGAACTAGAGACTTTTCTTAGGTGAACTCAAGTCCCTTACGACTTGAGCCAACAACCACCGCATATCAAGACTTGTGAACTTAATCAGTGTTGAATGGGCACAACAATTCATGCTTGTGAGAGTGATCTTCGTAGGAATCCAAAAAATCTATCGTGAATCACTCTTATAGAATATTTATGGTCCGTCTTCTTAACCCAAAGTATCAGGTCACCTATTTATTGCATAAAATCAATTTCATTGCAAGGAGATCCCACAAAAGTTTGCTAAAAAAGTCGGTTGCTTCATGTTCAAATCTACACTCCAACATGGGTCTTCCTCAATTTAATGTAGGCCAGGGATATGTTGAGAAACCTACATTTCTTGCTTTGTTGGTTACTTTTCATGGTTTTAGCTCAACTATAGGTATAGTACTTGTTTTGACTTTTCAGAGACCAACAAAGAGTGAGCTAAGTCGAAGCAGAGTGGGTCATATCATATGTTCAATTCGTCCATTGATTAAGATCACGGTTAACAATAATAAAACTTTTGATTTCCACTGTCCTACCAAATCCACTAACGCAATTGTAGAGTAAATAGTATGCTAGTTAATTACCTTCGAGGATATGCACCTGTTGTCTTAATGGAGTGCTCCAGCTCCAGCATTAACTGCTCCAAGATATCTGTCTGTACAGTACAAAGATGTAAGGCAACACTCATAAGTACATTCGGACACATAACAGACAATTTCTACACGGGAACCCACTAACCTTTCCCGGGTGATCATAGAGTGGAGAAAGATCCGAAAACAGAGATGGGACACCCTAAATATCATCACAACATAAAGAAAATGTCATGCTCCATAATTTGGTCGATTGGATATAGAAGATACATGATTTGAATACATACCTTGGTAAGGAAAGGTCGAACATAATTTTCAGCCGCTGCACGAAATTTTTCTCCACTTAGAAAGTCGAGCGGTATTCTCTGTCAAATAAAGTTCAAGAATGAAGTTAAAGAAAATCTACATAATTTATCACCAGCATTGAACAGCTAAATGAGATATATATTGACTCAAACTGGCTTATAAGATTAGTATCATGAGCATGATGCGTGAATAGATAATGACAAACAAAAGACACTTCGCACATAGAAAATACTGATTATCAACGAGCACAAAATTCTTATCTGACATGTTAACTAGTAAGGAAATATACTTGCATGCAAGCTATATGAAGTACAAGCATGAACAGAATTGTGTACATTTTACAGCAGTTCTGCAGCTACAAAATTCAGGAACAGGGCATGATGAGGAAATACAGTGCAGATAACAAGTAGAGATGCAGGTTGTAGCAAACTAAAAGCAAAACTCTGAGAGTTTCAAGAACAATTTTCTGTGCTGAAAAACGTATTGTTATTGGTAGAAATCGGATTTCCGTGAGAAGGCTTTCATTCAAAATTAAAGAAGTTTCTACATTACTAATAATTTGCTCGGTACATGTAAGTTAATAACGAATAGCAGATAATAGAGAACTGCTGACGGTAGAGAATAAATAGACATCAAAGAGATATCATAGCACTAGGGTGCTAACGAGATAGATCGGACCCCATTTCACGGCATAGCAACATGTGAAAATTGAAATATATATGTTGGGTTTGCTGGGTGTGATGCAAATGTTTGTAATATCCAGATTTTCTACTTGTTTTATTGGAAAACTAAAATCTTTCAGTACAACCAGCGATGGTATTCACCATACTGTGATTTGGTCAAAGCCACCGCAGCCTCGTGCTGAAGTGTGATTATGGTACGCTATGCTATGATATCCACCATAATGGGCCATAGCTGCTGCCACTATTGAGTCTAATGTATCTACTTATGCCGACTTAAGATGATGGCCAAGAAATCCATGATGTCAAGAAGGTATTAAGCATTTTTTTTTAAAAATTGCAATGATGAGAAAACAACAGAGAATATGCCGAACATGGAACAGTAAAAGAGAAACGTGTAAATGCATGCACTACCTTGACAGCAGATGACCTACTATACTTCCCGCTAAGTGATTCATACAAGGCTTCCAGGCGAGAAATTTCTTCGGAAGAATACTGGCCATTTTCTGCACCAAGTCCCATACATTTGTGCAGGCCTTCATAATACCTAGTAGCATAATGTGGGTTAGAACAAACAAGAAGTGTTGATATATTGATGCGAATATTCCAAACACAACAGTCACTGAAGATACATCAGAGGGCTGTTAGAAGAACTACAGGAATACAAAACAACTTAGTTCTAAGTCTTTTGGGACAACTAATCATGGGCAAAAGCTGTTTAATAATAGAAAGAGATTTAATATTGCCTGCTTTAGTTTGCAATGTTTCCATCTGGAGTACAACAGAACATTAAAGCTCTACTTTTTTAAAAAGAAAAAAATTAAGAGAAAGAACTGCCATTTTTCTACCACATATCCTATTCTAAAACCAGGAAATCTTCCAGACCTCATGGGACAAACTGATATAATCGCGTCCACTTTACGTTTCCGGCAAGATAATTAATGCAGGACAACCTATTATTAACATGGCCAGATATCTTCCTAAGATTACATCTATTGAAATACTAATCAACCTGTCCGGAATATTTGACTTCGAGAATCAAGTGATTATCAACATTCTCATGAGTTGTTCTAGACTTCAAAATGAAGTTCATGAGCTTATAAATCAAAAAATAATGAAATGTATTAAACTATACTTTTTTATATAGAACGCCTAGTCAATTGGTCATATACCTGTAATTGTCAGGATTCATGGACAGAAGTATCTTG
This sequence comes from Plantago elongata, assembly GCA_036897095.1. Lineage (NCBI taxonomy): Eukaryota > Viridiplantae > Streptophyta > Magnoliopsida > Lamiales > Plantaginaceae > Plantago > Plantago elongata. The sequence goes on along the minus strand of JAYMSP010000811.1, from coordinate 18,954 downwards.
TACAATTCTTCCCCTTCATCAAAGCGGCCAAGCTTCACAAGCAGAGAAACCTCCTGCTCCTTGTAATTTAATCTGTCACCCTACAGCACAGTAAACATATCAGTTACGAAATCATATTCAGCTGATAATGCAAATTATCACTTACAATTTTGGATTCCTTCCTACGCAACTCCTCAAGAGCCCTCTCAATCAATCCAGATTCTTCCAGTAAAGAAATCTGAGGAAGCAAACATAAAGAGCAATGTCAAGACAGTAAATGTAGCATAAATCATCTAAATAACAAGTCCTAAATTTACCCTACTTCAATCAGAGAACCAACAACAATCAAGAGAATAATAACATGGCCACATCTAGTTCAGTGTAGTACTCATATGCTTACATTTTATTTGACATCCAAGAGCAAAGCTCATCGCCATATACATTTCAAGCAGTTCACATATAATTATTTTCCAAATAAAATTAAGAGCACAACACAATAGAGCCTTGACCTTGTACATTAGCATCTCTCCATGCTCACAACGTTCATTATCAGGAGGGTGATCATCGTCAAGAGTTCCCTCATATGCCTCAAGTATATCAACTGCCTTTGATCCACTGTAAAATACAAAAACCGAGCAAAAAAAACACTAAAAATTTGATCCAAGGATAGCCACCTAAAAAATAGCAAATTCAAATCTTAATGACACATATATGCCACATGCATGAACGAGTATTTAACAACAAACTGATTATCTCGAAGAGAATCACAGAAGACCACATCAACAAAAACACAGCAAAAATTGACAATTTAATGGATTTGAGTGTGTGTGTGTGTGTGTGTGTGTGAGTGAACACAGAGTTAGACGCCGTTAAATTTACATATGAAAGCAGTCATTAGTTCATAAGCTTCAGATCTCAGTTACCTCAACTGATTTGGCTTGAATATATGTTGCACCAGTTAGACTATCTACCGCACAATATAACAGTGACACATCAACAAGAACATAAAAGTAAATAGGCAATATAATGGATATAGAAAATTGTCCGTTCACTGCTAAATCATCGACATATGAAAGCACATTGGTTTGTAAGCTTCAGGCCTCAGTTCTACCAACCTTTTTGGCCTGCATATGTGGTGCACCAAGTAGAGTATCTACAACTTTAAGACTTGTTGTTTCTGATTATTACCAAACAAAACACTTTTTATTAAAGACACCATACATGGAAGAATGCTAGAGCTTCTAGAAAGCATGCAAAACTTGCACAAAGATCCAGCAATCAACAAAATCAGGCTTCCAAAAAACAAAAATCAAGCAGCGGCGGCAGAAGCCATTTCATAATTACTATGGTGCAGCAGATTATCATACTTGGAGTTTAGATGGTGAGCAACGGCAAATCCAATCCAATTCATGCGATGATTCGGTTTCAGGGTTAGCAACTGCTGTCTTGTCTCGACAAAACCAGCCAAGTCACGCATCTGTGCCTGTAACATTAACGAAAACACAAAAGACAATGTGAGCTGCCTTCCCACAATTTTAAAAATAACGTGGGGTATTATGTAATATGACAATTGTATTATGTCATTCATTTACAATTACAGAATAACTACAATTTTTTAGGACTTGTTCCAGCTGGCGTGGAAGTGTTCCGGACAATCTAGAAAAAGAGTGCTAATAAATTAAATAAATTTTCAAAAAATTAACACAGCACCTGTAAAAGAGACAAATCCCGAAGAATTTCAATATTATCAGGATCAATTCTAAGTGCATTGCGATAACATTTAATCGCCTCACGGTATTCTCTGTCAGCCCGATACAGGAGTCCATAAACATGCCAGCAAACATGACTCTTGAGGTCATTCTGCAACAAATACAAAATTGAGTACAAACTGAATGGTTATTCAGATACATAGGTTAGGCCATTAAAGGGAAAAAGCAGAATGGACCTTCAAGCCCAGCCTAACAAGGTCATATGCTTCTGATTTGCGGTCCATGCAATTCAAAGTCAATCCTTTCATTGATAAAGTTTCTGTAGACCGAAGAAGAAACAAAATAAATCAAAACAAATAAAAACATATTCATCACGCCCATGTGTAATATATATATATATATATATATATATATATCTGTCAGATAGTTGAAATGATAAAAATAGAATCATGTTAAAGATTACACATTGCAACATTCATACATGGAGTGTATAATCAGGCAAAGACCTTAACGGAAATTTGAGTGGACAGAGATATTGAGAGGGATCAAGTTATTTATGTTATTCCGTAGAATAATACGGATCCAACCTACAATACGATACAAGGAGAGTATAATCATGCAAAGGTCTCAGTGGAAATCCTTGAGTTTTGAGTTGAGAGAGATATTGTGGACAGCTTGTATATCTGTCAGATAGTTGAAAGGGTAAAAAGAGAAGCATGTCATAATAAATAGGGGCATGTGCATAAACATAATACATTGCAACATTCATTGGGATCTATACATGCATCTGGTCATTGATTTTGTTAGTGATATGTTACATTTTAGTGTTCAAGATTTACTATTCTTTACCTCAGTAAAGAGTTTTTCCAACTTGAATTCTATGTTACATGTTTCATGCATCCACAGACAGAATAGAGATACAGGAGAACATAGGGCTTTATAACTTGATTTGTTTAATTTCGAAGTCTAGCTTTGACACAAAAAAATCTTGTACACAAAACAGTAGGACCCACAGCCAATATGTTTGACATTCATTTAAGACGACAACAGAAGTGGTGGATTCTTCGCTTTTTTAAAGTAAACGGGTGACACATAAAAATCAAGAGCACAGTTATTCCTTAAGTACGAATCTTCCTATGGCGCATTTTAAGTTGTGTTCTAATTTCTAAGTTATTAGAGACGAAATGATTACGTTGCATCCAAAACAAATTAAATCTTTCGCTCCATCAGCATGTATGTTACTTTAACCATCAAATAAGACAAGTATCACAGAAGGTTCTATAAGAAGGCACAAAAGTGAAATCTTGAATTATTAGAGCACATTGTTTGGGAATATTACGAGTACAACTAAACTATTTATCTTGAGGAGAACTTCTATAATTTTTATCTAACGGGGGAGTCTAAAAGATTTTTAAAGGCTAAAAGCAGTGATCCATAATAAATATTCACAACATCTCTCCTTCCCTTCCTATCATTGATATAGAGTTAAAGGGTCTATTTTTCCCGTGAGAATATCACCGGCTACCAGTGAGAATGAACATCACCTTCTATTTTCTTATTGTATGTTTTGTTATCACTACTCCCAGTAGATCGGGACAACCTAATTCATACTAGTACTACGGGGTCTTGCAAGGGCTCGGAACCTCAGTGACAGACCTAACGGCCTAACCAGCATTCTACCATGCACATGTAAGAGGGTAAAGATACACATAACTTATGTATTCAAACAAAACCTGAAATAGAATATCAATAGAATTTCCACATACCTCCATGATCAGGGAACTTCTTTAGAATCGCATCGGCAGCCTTTAATCCCTTTTTATACTGTTTTGTCTCATATGATTTCTGCAAGGATAGATTATAAAGGTACATTCAGCAAAACCGATAGCCCCAGACAAGTGGAATTTGTTGTAAATGCTCAACAGACATGATAATAAACTAAAACTTGTCATTCGCTGAATCCAAAGCATTAGCTCAAAATAAAGCTAATATCAATAAAAGTCCTACATCATGGACATAAACAGCAAGACGCATGTGTGGACCAACGACCAAATGCACGGATGTAAGTGCGTCAGGTCTTCCATAGCAAAACTCTAGCTGTGCCATAGAACTTCCACAGACACCACAGTACAAATGCAGGTGCTAATGCTAAAACATACTCATCTGAGCTTTCTAATCACGAATCTCCAAATTTAACCAAAATGCAACCAATACATTACATATGTCAGTACAGTCAAACCAATGCAACACTTACAATCCGCTCGCAGCGTGCTCAATAAAATCAAAACGAGAGCTAATATCTTATAATAAAACATAATATCCCATTAACTAGCGATTCAATTCAAAATCCTAGGGTTTTACACACACTATGCAGACTGAAACCAGTGAAGTAACCAAACGTTGACAAAACGAGATAGGTGCAAAGGACAGTATTGAGCAAGAGCGAAAATACTTACAACGATGATTTTGAAGAGATTAGCCTCTTTGGCAGGAAGTGACTGTCCCATTGCAGGAAATCGGAGGTGAATGAATTGGTAGTGATTGATTGGTGGATTGTGGGAAATAAATCTAGAGAGGGAATCGGAGATAAGTAGAGAGAAAGGAGAAAATGGGTTTTTAGCGGTGAGGCTGTTTGGCGTTTATCTGCTGCAACCCTACTAGTACTGAAAGAGAAGAAAGAAGAAAGAGACCACAATGCAAAGGTTAGGAGGACCTAAACAAGATGGATGCACTTTGGTACTAGAAGAAGTCAAAGTTAGGGTAACAATATGTGATATTTAGACTAACTTTTTAATTATCCGATTATAAGTTATATACATGAATTAAATTAAATTAAAAAATGAACAGGAAGTTTTTGCTATGTTCATACCAATACCGAAAAGTTTTGCTATGTTCATACTCATACTGTAAAGTCTTGTTCTCTTCATCTGAATAAAATTGGATTGAAATAAATTGAACTAGACTGAATTGATTTGTAGTATAAATATACACTAGACATAATTGAACTATTATTAACAAGTTTTCAGATTAAGAAAACAGAGCCTAACTAACTTATATAGAGACGGCATTTGGTGTGGTAATCCCGAATCAAAAATCAAGAATTATGGTTTTATAATGTTTTAAAGAGAAAATAAAAAATCTAAGATAGCACATGAACATGTGAATCTGAAATCAACTAAATCAAAGCAGGAAAATACAAGCTAACCGCTATATGTTAAGTTGTTTGCGGCGGGTTCCAAACTCGGACACCATTGAACATACTTGAATTCCAGTCGTGAAAAAACAGTCAGTGTGATCCTTCGAATCACGAAAAATCCGTTATGGCTAGGGTCGAACTTGGTGCCTCCAAATTGAAGTCTTTGGCCTTTTAATGCTCAAATATGTGGGTAGACATAGCACTCATGTCTTTTGGATCGGGTCAGGCCGAACAAGAATTTTATTAGATCGAGTTCATATCGATTCAGGTTTTGAATTATGCTAGGTATTATTCGAGGTGGGATATTATTCTCATTCAGGTCTATCCATCTTTTAATAAAACCTCACAAAAAATTGTGTCATTATGAGAATTGAAATTTTAAAGTGCACCAATTTTAAAATATACATATTGTTACACAACATTGTATCATGATAAATACATATCTTTGATCGATTTAAATATTCAATCCAGCACAAACTTGTCTTGGCCATATAAAAATCATATTCAAACTTGTATAAATTTATTGAAGATAACTTTAGATCGACTGAGTTCATGTCAAATTTAATTTAAATAAGTTTGGAATCAAAGATTCGAGTCAAACCAATCCGGGCGACTTTCCATCAAATGGTTTTAACTCAAACATCAGGTAAAGTTCAAATGGTTCAAACTTCATTTCTTGAAATCCTTCCTTTTTTTTTTCACTTTATTCTTTCTCCTTTTCCTCTCCTGTCTTGAATTTTTCCACCCACTGTCTAAATACCATTTACATAAAGTAATGTGGAACACGATCCGCATAGTGGTCATGACCATGGCCCTTTTGTTTCGTGGCTGATCTTTTGAGCAATGTCGAGAACTAACATGTTAATTTGACTTCGCCACCAACATTTGTAATCTCAATTATGGGTTTTATTATTGGCATTTAGCCGAATATAATTTTTTACTTACAAAAAGAAAACTGTTATAATCTCACACAAAAGAAATTACATTTAATTTATTTTTTGAATTTAGAAGTGAAAATGTAGTGAAACTTAAAAAATGATCGAAGCATAATTAAAAGTGGTATTTAAAAAAGGCCAAAAACATGGAGGTCGATTATCTTTTAAAACTTTAGAATGATAAATTTGGAATCAAAGGACATAAAAAAATGTAACTTGTGGTAGAACAGTTGAAGCCTACAGACAAAGCCGGTCCAACAATCTTCCACGACCAACAGTTCCTTGAAAAAGTTCATCAACATGCCCAGACACCAAACTCGGGTGCTTATTGAGGAATTGGTAAGGTTAGATATTTCAGGCATAAAAAACAGTGTCAATATATGTCCGTTAACCAACTTAGAAACTAAACCCTTTTCTAATTATACACAAGAGAATACTCGGACAGAAAGTTCCCTTTATCTGCAGTTAAGGATCCAGTAAACTCAACATAAGGGTAATATGCACGGCCTGAAAGAATGTGAAAAACAAACCATAGAGAGCAAAGTCACTGCCTGCATGATCACTGTGATAAAACTGGAAATTAGCAGACCTTCAGCATTGCACAGGTCTCTGGAAAACCAAGCACGGGATGATCTCTGGTGAGAACTCCTAACAAATCGCTCCATCCATGAATTGAACAGGCCCCAGCATTTTCAGAGAGAACATGCAACGTTGTTATAAGCTTGGTCAATTTCCTCTTCAGTCATCTCAACTGTTGCATCACTGTCATAAGCAGCGTCATCTTCAGCAATCTTCTGCTTTCCTCTATCAACTTTCCTGCTCCCGTGACCTGGTGGTGACTTTATCTTATTCAGAAACTCTTGGTCATGCTCCAAATTGAGCAATTCCAGCGCGTATATTTGTTTACACACCATTGCCTCCTTACAAATATCTTCCTTGCTGGGGGAAGGTGTACTGTCACTATTACCATCTAATCGTGCCAACTCCTCGACTAACTGAGGAAGGCAGGCCCATTGATCGGCTATATGTAGGATTCCCTAAAGACCAAGCAAATAGAATGGAGACAGTGAGAGAATGATATTCTAGTCGCTTGAGGAATTTTGTCAGGGAAAGCACTTGCACTATGTAAGTCAACCTAATGAACCTGAGTCCAGAATGAAATATATAATCAAATAACTAGAGAAAGATCAATAATATAGGAACTCAAAGATTCTCTAGAGTCTAGATGATGAAATAGCTATGTTAATTATTTCGAAAACATCTCTTTTCTAGTTTAGAAGGACAGATATATGATGCACTGCACCTTATTACCATAATCAACAATGTGGAGTAAGACAATACTACCTTTCCTTGACTGAGAGCATCTATAGCGTCTTGTAAACATGTCAAAATTCCTTCAGCGGCAATCTTGGCTATCTCACCTGACTCGGGCTGTAAAGCCAAAGACAAGGTTAAAATAATAAAGTTAAAGTTACAAGAACATAGAATACGAAATGAAGCAACAATACAGATCAACAGCTACAGGTCAGAAACTGAAGAAGTGTCAGTTAAAGAAACACACCTGTACCAAATTATATGATACTGATTAGATGGTATACCATATACCATGATCAGAAATAAGTGAAAAGTTAATGGAGTTCATTTACAATTCACAAAACATTGCTTTCTATCCTTCAAATTCTCAACCAAAACGGATTTTTTTCTACAAAACTTTCATCTAGCAATCAAATACACCATAAGACGAACTGCAATAGAAAAGGTAAAGCTATAAAGCTAATTACAATGAAAACAAACCATCACACCAAAAAATGATAAAACTACATATTTTCCTATCAATTCCTGTTTAGCACCACTGAAGGTACAACAAAGCTATATTACCACCTTTGTCAGTACAATACATTAAATCTGATTAATGTATTCCTCTTATCATTTAAAACCATAAAAGCAAAGGACTACATGTTTGAAATTAAAGACCCTTCACAAGGTCTTCTCAAGAGCCAAAAACTCAATGAGAGTTATAAGATACAATATCCTGAATTGTGCTCCTCATCAGTTAACCAAAAATTCCACTAGCTGCGGTACACTTTAATCCAATACATGCTTATACATATTTACAAGTCTGCTTTCATACATGCACATTAGATATCCAAATACTGGAAATTTAGGTCTAGTGAAGGTACAATACATCTTCCAGGCACCTTTGTCAATTCGGCTTCTACTATTTTTTGTCAAATAACAATGGCCTGCTCCCTATTGTATTCATGCTGGGAAAAAAAATAGTAAATGCATAAATTGTGGAACCAACAATGACATTATTTCTCACATTATAAAGGAATCAATTCCATGTCATGGTCACTGCAATGAGTGAATATAATTAATATGGTAACTGCACTGGGTGAATATAATTGGAATGGTAACTACACTGAGTGAATATAATTGGCAAGACACTGAGCATACCTTATCATCTTGGTTTCCAAGCCATAATATAGTTCTTTTGTAATCATCGACAGCCCACTTCTTCACTTTTGAAGGAGGGAATAAACCTTTCAGCTGGTAAGATGATAAAATATATTAAAATGGTGAAATGTGAATTCATATTATTTGCATTGGAAACCAGATATGAACTAATGCAATGTACACCCTCGTAAAAACGTGCTGCATATACATACTTGAGAAAACTTAAATGGGTGGAAATTTTAAACATAAGTTCAATGGTTATCACCAGAAAAAATACTTGAGATTCCTAGTTCTGACCTAGGAAAAGAACGGCGAAGAAGTGTGTTTCTCATGACATGATAAAGGAGACCAAGTACCTTGGAAGATGCAGCAGTCTTTTTCAATGACGAGCTCTTCTCGTCTTGTAAAGGTTTATAAGATGGGGATGGTTTGATAGCTGAAAGTAGATTACAATGTTTAATCACCCACAAAAAACACCTACAGTGCTAAAAAGATCAATTATAGTGCTTGGCTACTGCAACCAAGGGATGAATTAAGATTGTGGCAATTAAGGATTTCATACAATGGTAATTGTTTGTGATATGGAAAGGTTGCACTGTGATTTGAATGTTTAAAGGGATGTGTTGCGATTTCATAGATTGCCATTTGTTAGGGTGTACATGAAACCATCATGATTATTTGATACCTTTTAAAACCATTTCTCGTTTATATATGAATGAACAATAAATACATTTGTTGTAATTGCTTGATCCATGTACATCATGAGGAAACAAAAGAATGCATCCCCATTTATTATACGAGTGTATTTTAGGCTCCATGGTGTGTTTAGAATGAAATGTAATGCACTTCTGTTTCATACTTTCTTATCGAGGCATCAATGGGCAGAGTATGTTTTACAAGGGGCTGGACAAAACTGGTGAAGGGTTCACTAACCTTCAGTAGCTTCATGAGAATCAGATTGTCTCCTCCATGGTTTACCAGCATAAAGTAGATATGGTTCAATCTCAACGAGTTTTCTCTGGGCATAACACTCAGATATCCAGTCCTAAACCAGAAAAAGAATCAAGTCAAGCAACAACAATTTTATCCAAGTCCAGAAAATCACTTGAATGACATACAATTATACAGATACCAGATCAGACTGAAAATATATGGCACACAGAGAATTAATGGGAGGTAGTTTTCTAATCTTTCATTCTTTTTGGTTCCAGACGATAGAATATATCCACCTAAACACACAACAGGCATATAAGAACATAACTCACTGGATAAACATAAGGTCTACAATAAGAAAGTGAATCATTCAAGGAGAGTAGTGGAGCTACTATTACAACAAGAATGAGACTTTAAGCTCCTCAGACAATACTAGATCGTGTTCCAGCCTACATAATCAGATCAATGAAGCCTTAAACGATGCAGTACCTTACACATATCCCAACTTTATGAGTTTATTCACTTAAATAAAGTCAAGTAATTAGTAGGTTAAGCAAAAGCGAAATGAGAACCAAGGACAGAAAGCCTCTATGAGAGCTCAACAGGAGCAGGAATTTGCATAGGCTACACCCCTATCAAAGGAGAAATACGGGGGAGGTGGCAGGTGTGTGAGAGGCAGTAGCATATACTACCTAAATAACCACAAATCATCCTACATCTCAAGCAATATCCTACGAATCTACGATCATAACCATTGCCAATGGGTAGAACGAACAAACGAGCGAAACATAACAATTATGCATTCCACATAATCAAAAGCACAAGATAACAAAGGACAACTAATTAAGCTACATAAAGCAAAGGCCAATTTGCAGTAAATGTGAGAAACCTTGGATATAACAGTTCCACCCTGAGCTTTAACTTGCTTAAACTTAGGAGTATTGGAAAATGCACACACTAGAAGCGTGCAATTGGAGTTCCAATCTGGCTGGTACCCCGCCCCCATTTCGAGCATCTGTGACCTCAGAATACTTCGCTCAGGATTTACAAACCCTGAGAGCACAAACACTACATCATCCTACAATCAAACACCATCGCACATTATCATTACTAAATAAATTCATGAGAATTGATAAACGAGAAAATAAATACATGATCGAGAAATATAGAGTACCATGAGTTTTGAGAAAGCTGAATCGGCTTTTTGCTTGACATTTTTTTGGTCCTTGTTGTTGGATGGTTCAGCATCGTCGTTTTCCTCATCCCTGGAACTCATCCATGAAGGTAAGTTCCGTTTTCTAGAGCTTAGGTCCGACATTGTCAAGGTACCGGCGCTTCGATTCCAGTTCAATTTGTTGGTGATCGATTTTACCCTGTTGGACCGTAACCGTCAGGGCAGAGTAGCTTGGGCTGAGGACATTTGAGTTGGATTGATTTGAACGTATGAATAATAATTGAATTGTAGTAAAATTGTTAAAATTTATTGTAGGATTGTTAAAATTAGTGTTTGATATAAAATTGTAATTGGATAGAGTATTGTAGATCTGTTATATAGTTTGTGTAAGAGGTAAATGATTGGTGTAATTATAATGTGATTGGTATTGAGATTTGATAAAATATGTATGAATATTATATTGGTTAATTACTGATATTTAAGGTTGTTAAAATTATATAATTAGTATAATTATGTAATAATTTATTTTGTAGTATTTTGTATATGGAATAATATTTTTATATATTAAAATGAGTTTAAATCATAATAATAAAATTATATTTCATAATAATCGAAGTAAATATTAGTGAATTGAATCGTAAGTAATTATAATGTAATCGAAGCAAAAATCGAGTGCGGACCGACCGGAATGAGGTTTTGCACAAAACCCAATAATATCCCAAATGTACAGTACTCCAGTCCATTTGCCATCATTTCTCTGTCCATCGATCCCCATTTCATCTCCTGTCCATTTCGTGCTCCGTCGATTCATTTCATCTCCGTCCATCTCCTGTCCCGACCACCCACCCATCGACCACCACCCATCGCCGTCTCCACACATTACCACCGACTAGAACCGCGCCACCTAGTCACCACATCATCTCTGCAACCCGCCATGGCCCGCCGCCACCGCCGCCGCCATACCCACCACCTCCACCGCCAGATCCGCGAGTAGATTCGCGCCACCGCCATCATCGACTCCATTTCGGACCAATCGGCCGCGACGGCCACAACCTCCCCTCCATCACCGCCCTCACCGCCACCGCCTCCCCCTCCCGATGCCCCTCAATCGACTCAATTTGGGACCAGTCGGCCGCCTGAAGTCATCTGCTCGATGAAGGTGTTTTTCGTCTGCACTTTAATTTTCTTCTGCACTTTCATTTCATCTGCACTTGTCCATTAGTGTATAATTTGTCTTTATGATTTGATTTTGATTCGATTTTATCAAGTGGCTGCAAATTGGGTGTATGATTATAGTTTGAGTTGATTTGATTGGGATGAACAGCTAGGCTAGCTGCTGCAAAATGGAGGAACATATTGGAACAGTAGAACCATTTGAATGATGCCCATTTCAATTGCTCCCCAAACACAAAATTTTCAAATTCCATCCAAATGCCATGCCAATCAGCCCCTTGGGATTTTGCTACACACATAGATCATATAAAGCGCCAAAATACCTCGACGAATTGCGCTCTTGTACGAACCAAGAAATTTTAATTCGCGTACTACTTTTCACTAATTCACCTGGAGTCTAAAAATCTTGCTAATTCGTCCATGGCTGAAAGTTCGAATCAGAGGCATAGGACGAGAGTGTTGTGCAAAACTCGCAGCCTGTTGGAAGATTCAGGTTCATTTTAATGGAGAAGATCCATTGATCGAGTTTTGCAGCAGATCTTACAAATTCTTACGTAACGAACATTCATGTTTTTATCTTGATTGAGAAAGAAGAAAATAGAGAAAAAACTAAGAATGTTCAGAATAAGAAGGATGCACTGTTATGTGATAGAAAATGAGATGAGGAAGAAACTAGAAGGTAGAAACTCAGCAGTCGAAGCCGAATAAGACCATCTCAAGTGCAACTCACTCAGTTTCAAAATCTCTGCCACGTCAGCATTCCGCTCACTTCAATTTACTTTGCAACTCTGCACAATTCAATACTTCAACATTGAGGCCCAAAATCTATTTTATTTATACTTCTTTCAAACTTAATTATTTATTTCATTTTTTTTCTCATTTCCCTTAAACGTTATTCTTGAATTGATTTTAAATGTTAATTAATTATACAAAATTACACATGTATTTTTTCTTTTTTATGACCTTATGGAGCACGTATGGAACAATCGTAGGGATGGGACATTAATCTAGTTACATTAAGCGCATTTTTTTATGTATTTTCTTTTCTACAATTGTACGTGTTTTTTCAAGATATGTATTTCTCTTTAATTAGTATGATTTTCAATTCAAGTAATATGTTTGTAATATTTTAGAAGTAATGTTTGACTTAATTTTATATAGAATATAATTATTATATGTGTAGTAATAAAATAAAGAAGGAATGAATTGATGAGTTGAAAGAGAATAGATGATTGATGCTATTGCAATGAATTGATGCTACTGCAATGAAAAAGAAACTAAAATAAAGAGCAAGAAATTAATAAGAAAGAAGGAGAAACGAAAAATGTGAAACGACAGAAGAAACAATAGCATCAATTAGCAAAAGCAAGGAGCAAGAAAACGGCAGAGGAAACAAAAAAGGTGAAACGAAAAAAGAAATGGTAAACAAAGCGTTGCAACGCCGGGTCTCGAACTCCAGCGAAGGAGTCTGAGCCAGCGTCCTAGCAGCGGCTCCAACTCGAGTCGGGCGTTGCTAGAGATGGTCTAAGTGAGGAGAAGTGTAATAGACAATTAAAGTATTGGGCCTTGACCAAATTTGTTAGGCCTAAAATGATATTTAATAAAGTTCATTGTAATTTAATTGTAATAATTTTGAAAATATATTATTCTTATATTTTTATTATTACATGTATGATTCTTGTTTTGTATGAAAAATAAATTATTTTATATGTATAATAATTTAAAATAATTAAATAATAATCGAGTTATGACCCTCTTGCTCTTGCAAAAATTTTAAAATGTCGAATTTCACTCCCACTTTCACTTCCGCCTTCGAATTCGCTTTTTAGAAGACTAATTCGATTGAAATAGTATCATATTAATCCATAACATGTATTTTTATTGAAGGTTTTTTCGTATTTTAATTATTTATCTTATGAACATCAATCAATGTTTTTAGTCTTTCATATAAATATATATTCAATACTTTATCTGTTAGAGGTAGGCACCCGTTTGTTTATGACTACAAAATAATTGAAAATTAGACTTCTTGTATGGTTACGAAGTACTTCCTCTTAAAGCGTTTGTAGCCGAGTGACAAGCTGAGACACCCCGTAACTAAGAGGTCACGGGTTCGATCCCCCAAATGAGTGATATTTATCCTCTGTATAGAGATTTATTTGAGACTTATTAATGATAAATATTTATTCGACTGAGTATTGTAATTGTAATAATCGTATCTAAAAAAAAAAAGGTACTTCCTTCGTTACCGAAATGGCTTGGAGATTTTACAGTCAATTTTTTTCAATGTTAACAATAAATTAATCTTAAATAGTACAAGTAAAATGTTTTTCATTATATGATTTAGATGAACATTCTAGATTTGCGTTTAAAAATAATTCATATTTAAAGTTGATAAAGATTGTCTAAAAAAATAAAGTTTGAAAATTATTATTGGGATGGAGGACATTATAGGAAAACTTACATGTGGGTTTGGATCCGATCCATGGACATTATCCTAATCCAACCATAGACCCCATCCGATCCACCAGTAGGTTAATGGATTTTCATCTAAACCAAGACGACAAAACCTATATCACATGTAGCGAAAAGCGTGAGCGGGAGCGAAAATGAAAACGCGAGCGCAAAAGCGTTAAAATTTAAAAATTATAGAAAGCACAAACACCTTAGAGCGTTTATTATTAAATAATAAATATTATATATCTTTATATGTTAAATTATTAATTATTTTATTAAATAGTGAAATTATAACTATCATAATTAATTAATATAGAGTTAAAATAAACTAAAGCTTAAAAAATACTACTCCTAAACAAGTACTACCGCTCCTTCGAGTTTATTAATAAGGTCATTGAGGTACCCTCTTTTCAAGATGAGGTGCGAAAGTGTTGGATGGAGCCTGTCACTAAGCGTAAAATGTTCATTGTGTGGGAGAAGCTCCGCCACCTGCGGCATGTGATTCATAAGCTGCAACGGACATTCCAGGGGACCGCAGGTCGCTAGATCGAGCTCGGGCAGCCCTTCTTACTGCCCAACAGGAGGTGGTTGCTGATCGGATGAATGTGGAGCGAATTGAAAGGGTTCATCAAAGGACGGTGGAGGTGCTACACCTCAATGATGTAGAGGGAACTCTGCTACAACAACGCTCTAAAGTTGATTGGATTAGGAAGGGTGATGGGAATAACTCTTATTTTCATGCCACTCTTAAAGCAAAAAACCGTCACTCGGGTATCTCTTGCATTCAAAAGGCGAATGGGACCTATACCACGACCCAATCGAAAATTGAACATGAGATACTGGAGTTTTATGATTATCTTGTAGGCACTCGAGCTAGTCGGTTAGAAGGCATCGACACTACCACAATGAGGAATGGGCTGCAAGTGACCAGGGAGCAGGCTGCTCTCCTTATCAGTCCTATTACCCGCTTGGAGATTTGGGAGACGCTTTATGGAATCGGTGATCTCAAAGCATCGGATATTGATGGGTATAACGCTAAGTTCTTTAAAGCAACTTGGGGAATTATTGGGCAAGATGTGGAGGCTGCCATCCACGAATTTTCGACCATGGTAGAATGTATAATGCGGTCAATTGCAGTATTGTTACTTTAATATCGAAAGTTAATGAAGCGAGGACGGTTAAGGATTTTCGTCCTATCTCCCATTGTACTACACTTAACAGGATCATATCTAAGATTTTAACAACTAGATTGAGTGGTGTACTTCCTGGATTGGTTCACAAGAGCCAAACTACCTTCATACCAGGTCAGCAGATTCATAGCCATATCCTTCTTGCTTATGAACTTCTACGTGGTTATAGCCTCCGGAATGGAGCTCCCAAGTGTATGTTGCAAATGGATCTACAAAAGGCATACGACACAGTTGAATGGTGTGCATTAGAAAGTATACTGATGGAACTTGGCTTCCCAACCCGGTTCATTAAGTGGATTATGATTTGTGTCACCACAGTGTCGTACATATATATGGTCAATGGCTCCCCTACTACTTGTCTGCGCGCTCGTAGGGGTCTCTGGCAGGGTGATCCCATATCGCCTCTACTCTTTTTGTTAGTTATGGAATATTTATATAGAACTCTGTAGGATCTTAAGCATATCACTAATTTTAATTTTCACACAAGGTGAAAACTTGCAGATTATTAACCTCAGTTTTGCAGATGAGCTCTTGTTATTTTCCAGAGGAGATGCTATATCGGTCCAGCTTATGATAGACAAATCTAATAAGTTCTCCAGAGCTATATGACTTAGAGTAATCCCAACTAGGGGTGACCAAAAAAATTGAAAACCGAAAATCCGACAACCCGATCTGATCCAATCCGATCCGCTATATTCAAATCGGATTTCGGGTTGGCATTTTCTAGTTTTTCGGATTCGGATCGAATCGGATTAAATCCGTCGAATTTTTGGATAATCCGAATTTAATCCGAAATAAAAAAAACCAAAATCTATAAACGTTTTAAGGCTAGTAGCAACTTTGACTAAACTTGTTCACTAAATATGTAAACCCAAACCCTACATCTCAATCATTCTCCCAATTTTCAGAGGAGACTGAAAATTATTCAGTCATTCTCCCAAACCCTACTTCTTCAGTCATTTGATCAAATAGACTCTCCTCACAGCCTCACTCATTCACAGCGGCACAACGCCGTCATCAGTTTCGTCTCCTCTCTCGGACGATCGGCGTCATCTGTTTTGTTGGGACAGGCACATCGCCATCATCGGTTTCGTCTCTCCTCTCTCGATTTCGTCAATCAGATTCATATGAATATGATCCACTTTCGAATACAGAAGTTGATATGAATCATATTCATTTGAATGTGATTGAGGAATTGTGGATTGGGAAGTGGACTAACTGGAAAGGGAAATTGATCGGTCGAAGAAGAGGACGCGGGTATCGCCGCCATTGTAACGGAGCTTGCCGTCGGAGTAGCGAGGGAGAATCCGGCCGCCGTAGCTACAGAGTAGTTTGAGGGTTTTGGGTTTTTGTGAATTGGAATCCATTTTTGATTATGAGTGTTTTTGGTGATTTTGAGAAGAAGAAGGAGTTTTTTTATTTTCAGATAATTTCGGATTAATTCGAAAAAACCCAATCCGGGACGGATTAATCCGAATCTGATCTGAACCATTCGGATCGAATTATGGATCGACCCTCAGTTGGTCCGAAACTTCGGATTAATCCGAAGTTCGGATCGGATCGGATCGGATTAATCCGAATGGTCACCCCTAATCCCAACAAGTGCAAAGTATATTTTGGTGATGTTCCTGAGGATGCCCAGCAACCCATCAAACACCTCACCACTTTCTAGGAGGGGGATCTCCCCTTTCGATACCTTGAAGTCCCTCTGACTAGCTGGAAACTCATTGTGATTCAATGTCGGCCTCTGATTGACAAACTAGTTGCACGAATCAAGCACTAGACTACCAAACTGATTAGCTATGTGGGTCGTGTGTAACTTATCAGAAGTGTTCTATTTGCGATAGCAAATTATTGGCTACAATGCCTCCCTCTCCCGAAGGGGGTCTTGCAACACATTGAGGCCTTATGTCGTTCCTTCCTCTAGTCTAATAGTGAGTCGATCACTCGCAAATCCCCAGTTGCTTGTGAGAAAGTGTGTAAGCCAAAGAAGCATGGAGGGCTACATATCGTTAGTCTACAAGAATGGAGTTTAGCTTGTCTACTTAAATTGCTCTGGAATCTTTGCGGCAACTAGGATAATCTCTAGTTAAATGGATACATAGGTATTATATGTCGCAAGAGTGTATACTATCTGCTCATATTCCCCAAGCGAGTTCTTGGATATTTAAGAGTATTCTCAAGTGTCGTCCCTTGATACTCCATAATACAGTGTGGGATACCACGCTCCATCTCTCGAAATTTAGGACGGGGATCATGTATCGCGAACTCCAGGTGTTGGGTAGTGTGGTCTCGTGGAGGACCCTGTTCTACCGGAATATAGCCTGTCCTCGAGCCATTTTGGACCTATGGCTTGCTTGTCTTGAGAGATTAGTAACTAGGGACCGTCTCCACTTGTCCGGCCTTATTATTGATACTACGTGCTGCTTTTGTACACAACAGGAAACCCAGGACCATCTTTTGTTCTCCTATTCTGTCACCGCTGCCGTATGGAAGAATGTTCTTCGATGGCTTCGCGTGAATCACACCCCAAGCGAATGGCAGACCGAATTAGTATGGATTATTCGAGCAACTAGAGGTAAATGATGGAGAGCTAAACTCCTTAAGCAGCTTTTACGGAAGTGGTATATGAAACTTGGGTCTTTCACAATGAGTATTATTTTGCTACAAGTTCGGGTACATCGGCACCTGATAGAATAGCTAGGAAAGTTATTGATTTTATAGTCTATAGAGCTTGGAGTTTTCCTGATCTAAAGGCCAATGTTGGGTACTTGATGATAGTTTAAACTCCCTTATTCGTTTGTCCCTTTGTTTAGGTTGGCTCCCCCGAATTGCCTCTTGTTCTGACATTTTTTGGTTAATGAAAAATTTATTTGTTCAAAAAAATAATAATGTGTGAATATTAGTATTTATATAATATTATACTAGTTACCTTTAACACGCGGATACCCACGTGAACCTTTGGCACGCGGATATCCGCGTGCAATTTTTATTATTTTAATTCTAAATTTATATTATAAAAACGTAAAGTTGTCATTTTAATTATATGAATACGTACTATTTATAAAGTTCTCTAATAATATATAATAAAAACCACAAACTCCATTATAGAATTTTCTTATGTACTAAATTTCTATTTAGTGTACAAACATTAAACTAACAAATTAAATATGATTTTATATGGCCTGGAATTGAGGAAGTAGTGAGAATCAATACTTTAGGACTAATAATTACTTCTAACTTTTTGATTAGTATTAGACTATGTTCTCTTCAACTTAAATTCAGTTTACTTAAGTTAAATTTAGTTCAGTTCAACTCGGTTTAGTTATAATTTATACAAAAACTTGTGAAAGTCCAAGTTTTTACGAGAGTCCTGCAATATTGTATATTTCTCATGTAGTTTGTGTGTAAATTGTGAATTTTTGTCTATTTGCAAATTGTGTATTATTGCATATTAATTGTGCAGCTAAATCTTTTTGTGCATACATTTCAGTACTTTTCGGACTTTCAGGAGAGTTTCTCTATAATTTATACCTTACTTAGTTCAGTTAATTTAAATTCAGTTTAATTATACTAGAATTTGCTTAACACGCTACGCATGTTAGTGTGCTACTATGTTTAATTTTTATTTTTATTTTAATTATAAACACCTATACACATCCACCATTCTTAAATCTATTGTGAAGGAACAATTGTTTGTTTATATATTTTTATGAAGCTGTATATCCAAATGAACTTAGATCTTTGTACA